>QNGE01001424.1:23268-118522 GCA_008508345.1 Paragonimus westermani | reverse complement strand
CAGTAACGAGATCACTGAACTCATTAAACCTGCAAGGCGATCATTGCTCACAAGCGAGAGTGGTTGAACATTCAGATTTGATAATTCGGTCGTGCCTAATGTGAGGTCAATGGTGCAGTGATCAACACGGATGCCTCATGATTGGAATGACCGGAGTTCAAATCCCGGCCGTGGCAAGGATATGCACTACTGATGAGCTCTAATGAGAGCGAAACTCGAGTCTAGTGCTTCTTTTCTTTTCGGAAGATGCTGGCTGGAAAGTCTATCTGAATGCGAAGGCTGCGATCAAATGTGAGTGATGGTCAACTTGAAAATAAACCAAATCCCCGACTACTCATCAGTAATAATACATTCATTTTTCCTCAAACTTTCGGCTGCTAAGATGTGTTCATGAGTCAAGAGATGTTTCAGGATTGGACTACTCTGCTGGTATTGATAACAAGAGTTAACCAATGTAGACTTCAGTCGTTCAACATCTAGCGGAAATGACGGTTCAAGGTCAGACAACTAAGAAAACACATTCTCGAACTGTACCTCTAAATCCAACTGCCTGGTTTTTCTTTTTGGACAACAAAACTTAGGACCCAGTGATAACACTTCAAGCTACTTTTTATCCAGATGTAATGAGAAGAAATTGATTTCACTGGTGTTATGGTTTTTCAACGAAATCAAATACCGCTCTTGATTAGCGCGTGACCTACTGTTACACGTGTCTGAAACAAGAAAACTGATTACCTTTTTGTCTACCTGTTTCTTTAGACGATTTCACTGAAGAACAGCTGACCGATTTGATTCGTGAACTCGAAACCATGAAGCTATTGAACGCGCATCCCCACGTGATCAGACTCTTGGGTGCCTGTACGCAAGGTGGTGAGTTCATTCCCTCTTTCTTTCCTTTGCGTTGGCTCCTATCCCTGCTGATCTACACGGCACGCAAACTAAGTGTCCAAATCGTCGTATCTTGTTTCACTTTTTGTCGTTTTTCATATGGAAAAATAAGCTTATTTGCTTCACGGTTTCGAATACAAACTTGATCTGACCTCAGATTCACGCGTGATGGTGATAATGGTGAGTATGATACAACACACGGCCATCAGTAATAACGATTCGGCTTCTTCAGCGTGTTGTAGCTGTTTAAATTCGCCTCAGTCAAACCTACTACAGTGATGTACCGCACTAGCTTACGTATTCTCCCTTGAATTTGTTTTGGTCACATATAATCGTTATGCTTTTTCCAAATCTATCACGCCACAGGTTCTTCATAAGCTGGAAGAAGGACTGATGATTGGTATGGGATTTTGGTTTCACATTCACTGAATATCACTCGCAGTTGATTGCAGCTGTCGCACTTCCGCAGACTTTCTAGTCAGTCTTTTTCGCAAACAAGCACTAGGCTTTCGAGGCTATCAGGCAACCTGAGCATTACTCACAAGCGAATGTGACCGAGTGTTTACATACGATGATTCAGTCGTATCTAAGGTGAGGATGCCAGCTAGTCGACTGCCACACCGTGCACTCTTTGCGGACGCTGCGGCTGACTGGCGCAAGACGCGAGGTGGACAGATTGATGACCTGGTGTAGAGAAATCAAATCGTTCACGAAGGGGTTCGTCACTGTAGGTCGAGTTCGTCTCCCGGGCTGGGGGCCTCGCGTTTCCCGGAGTCGTTGGCTTAAAACTTTAGGTGAGATGGCGGTTAACCGAGCTCGGTGGCGTGAATGGTGTTTGTGTGTGAATTTCACTTAATGACGCGGAACATTGAAACCCCTAGGGAAACTGTCCTGCTGACGACGCATTACTTTCACCTACAACCCGGTTGTTTGTTTGTAAGGTGTAGGCACCTTGATACTGAATGTTTTAATGTAGACGTAACTATTTTTAATGGCTAGGTACCTTCCTGTCTTCTTTTTTCTTTCTTTCTATAGAGAGTTTGCTTTTTTTTCCATGGCTGTGTGGCAGTTAAGCATCACTGCCTCTGATTATGATGAGTGTGAGGTCAGTGACGCAGTGGTCAACACGGTTGCCTCATAAAAGAATAGTTCCGGCCGAGGGAAGGATGTGCAGTGCCAACGAGTCCTAACAAAAGCGAAAGTTGATTAAAATACTTTCTGTTGAACGGGGCTAACGGGATAGTCTATGGGAGTGTGACAACTGCATTCAACTACGAGTGATGTTCAGTTTACATGAAAAAAGAACGATTGTTCAGTTGGTTGATCATCACAGTGAAGGTATATGAAATAATTGACAACCTAATACCCTGCTGAGCACACGACAACCTCAGTCAATCACCACCACCGTCGTTCTCAACGGTGACGATAAATCTTGTGATGTCGATGGCCGTACACTGTCTGTTTAAGGGTTTATCATAAGAGCAGATAGAATAGGTAAAGTTAGAATGGAAAATGCCGGTTGGAAGTATGGGTCTCTACACCACCGTCTTCTGAGTTTGTCTGTAACGCTGTGAAGGTCTTGCCTTAACTTGGTTCCCAACTGAACAGCTGTTGTTGATCCGGGAGTGACTGTCTTTGGAACCCTCCTGTCGGTGTCTCGTAAAATGTTCGTGTCTCGAATAATTTGGGAAACATGCCGTGTTACCGCCTCACTTTATATCAGGGTGGGGATCAGACAAAAACGTTTACGTGCTCTTCTTTCTGTATCTGTATTCCGGCGTATCCAGAAGGAGTTCATATGCGATTCGAGTACATATTTCATCTAGATTTGTACATCCTACCATTCTTTAACCGACATACCACCCTGATCGTGTATTCAGTTGCGTTACTGTTGTTGGTATTGTTGTTAATGTCATATGAAAGAGTAGCTCGTTAAAAACTTACTTAGATGCCCAAATCTTTTCGTTATATATATATAGCATCATAATGTCCTTCACAAGTGAATACGAAACCATGCATGTTGCAATCTACCTAGGAATAGATCACTTGGTAGTGTCCCTTCCCGATGTCTCTCGGTGCCTGAGCAAAGTACACGTTAAACATGTGCAAGCAAATTCGTGTTCCTCACTCTAGTGACGCGCAATCGCAGGCACAATGATGCGACAAATTAACGGTCAAATAAGATGGGGAGTAAACATTCATGCGGTTCTGGAGAAAGAACCACAGTGACGTGGAAGGTATTATGTAAGGAAAACTCTTCAACCAACAGTTACGGTTGGATCACCGACAAAGGAAATCTATTATGAGACATGCCCATTTTGTATCGCTTGAGTCACTGACACTTGCTACAGATACGTCGCTCCAGTTGTAACACTTGTTCCATATTCGACTAGTGGGAACGTTAATTGGGTAACGGAACTGTGAAGCAGTCAGGCCTTTAAATTTGTCCAGCTAGCCACTTAGGAACATGCTCTGCCATTCCAACGGTTAAATTTCCTTCAGTTCCTTGTAGGTAGTTGGCACCACAGCCTCACACTTGAGTTCATAAACACGATGAGAGCTGCTGGGGATTAACTTGTTCACATGGTCGATCGCTCGTCGTTGAATCCAAAGCGGGCATGGCGGTAAGCAATCTGGTTACGCAAAGTTAAAGCTGGTCACAGCTACTTGTGCTGGCTGTTCGGTATAACATGCGGATAAGACGTTCCAGAACTGGGTAGTGTACATGAGGACTATGTCCTGAAGAAGTAATTTACTGAATTAGAAGTGAACGTGGTTGCAATTTATTGACGATACAATTACAACAAAATGAGTCAGACACATCAGCAGTGTGTGTACTATGTCGACCGTTTTCGTTGGTTGTGCGATAGTCCGTAAGGATTGACATTTCAAACTGCTACCTCCTTTTGTTTGGATGACGTTACTTCCAATAAGCTTGTTGAGTTTTAAATGTTTGCATCACCACATATGTGCTCCTGTCCTGTCAGCTAGACTCAAGCATGACAAAAACCTGTCCTTCCTGAAGGTGCACAGATTGCAGAAAGGGAATGGATGGCATGTGACCACGTCTAAAACATTGGACTAAGACTTTTGGTGGGTGTATCTTGCGATTCTGTTGTTGTGATGACTTTTCTACGCTCTGCCTCTCTCCATTAACCTTATCAGATTACTACCAATCCGCCGCACCATTGAGTCGTTTTTGCGTTCCGCACCAACTGGGTGATGCAACTGTGAAACTTGGCTATAAGGGTCAATGCTTTGGCAATTGATAATCACTCAATGTGGGTCGGTTTTGATATATCGTTAGGAGGTAGACATCGGGATGGCACAGATTGTGAAAGCCAGAGGTGTTGAGGATGAAAAAGTGGTCGTAGAAGCGTGAACTAGATTACATGGGACCTTGGATATGATATCCCAAACAAGACAGCTAGATATCAGATCCTACTTTGGACTACGATATCTCATCTGACTGACTCCGGACCGGTTGTGTTAGTTTTCGCGCTCTCTACATGCAACGCAATCGCGTTTAACACTGGAACAGCAGGGTAGTCCACGGTTGTTATTCTTCAACATACAATGACCAAGACAACCTCCGCAATGTGACGAAAGTCATACTGACTCACGAAGTCATTGTTCCCGATGGACTAATTTCGTGGAAGTTGACAGAGTTATTTAAACGCTTCGAGGTCCTACACAGTTTACATCCTGGGACACCGGAAGCGGTTTACATGATTCCAATCTCAGTGATTCGATTTCGGTACACGTCTGCTCAATTATAAACGGGCGTGGGTGCGACTGTTGTCGCTTTATACTCAATGTTATACATCGAAACAGGCTTGCCTGGTCTTGCGGACCCAACAACAGCAGCTTCAGTCCGCTGGCGATTTAAGCGATACACCACGCCCATGCAAACGGCTTTGCTGAGACTGAACCTTAGAAACAATTGACACGAACAACCGAACTGCCCCGTAAATGATGCGTCATTCAACATACTGACGACTTTATTCCATGTTCACAATCTGCCTTCTGGTGTGGATCACAGTTAAGATTGATGTTGACAGAATAAAGTATGCACTAGGGTTGTACTTCTTACGTGAACGTTTGTGACACGCTTTTAATTGGACTCAAATGATAGCTGACGAAAATTGCAGCCACCAGAACTAGAATTGAATTCATTCCATGTATGCGCCTTGGTATCGGATCTCGTTATTTTCACGGGTCTCTCCAACTGCTGTCCACGATATTCCTTTTTTAGGGCAGTCACACCATAGGTCGAATGCGTTTTTGCCATGAAAGCATATTTATTTTGAACTAAAAGTATTAAAACTATGATACGTCGTCCCTTGGTGATAAATATATTTGAGAAAGGCCACAGTACTCATTGCTTAACTGGTACTGTCCTCACATGCATTTGGACAAAAGTCGGACAGGAGCAGCTAAAACATCTTTTATCTGCCGTGGACTAGACACGAAAGGAAATGACTGTTACCCTTCAGTCCTACCATGAACGGATGCGCAACATTTTTGAACAAACGTAACCAGCGAAACAGTAACGTATTGTAGAGTTAATGAACAACGTGCACAGAGAAAAGGCTAATGCACCGATGCACAACGACGTGAACGAATGGGTCACTAGTATAAAACGACGAAAACACCACCCTTATCAGAATAAATTCTTGCCGATCGTACCCCCATTTTTTGTTTAACCATGGACGGGTATCGTGTTCAGTCAACCAGAGCCGTGATCGATGTTTGTGTTATTGTGACGATCCGATATTTATTGCCGATGCGAAGCGATAAGCTCGTGTGGGGGGCGTATACTTGCGTAAAAACACGGTTAACAGAGAACGAGGACCATACAATTGTTGTCTAGGCTGCGCCAACCAAACGGCAATCGACCCTGCTTTTTCCTCTAATGGCGCAACCATTCCCTCATACCTCCCAGTATTCCGGTTCAATTTCGATACAGCTTTAATCCTTGGATTCACTCTTTCTGCGGGCGGGCTCTCTTTGTCTTGTCGGATATTTAAATTGTCAGGTAAAGTGAATGAATTTTGCTATTTTTGAAAATGCGTTACTCTGTCACAGGAGAAGTAACATTTCCAACTTAGCGATAGAGAACCTCAATGGCATTTTAGTTACATCTGTTTCAACTCTGTGCGATATCTCTGTATGTGAGTATGTATGCTACGAAGAATTATTTTCGTTCTTCTACAGTATAAATTTGCACATCATTACTGTGTGAAACAGCAAAGGCCCAAGATGAGATATTTCATTTTTTCCAGCCTAGTTCGTAAAGAGAATGTTGCGTTTTAAGGCACTTTGTGTAATTTATTCCTATAAGAAGTCAGATCACTCCATTGTGTGGTTGATTATCTGCACTGTGACGTCGTGACGGAAGTCCTCGGAGTCTGGGTAAGCATTGAACCAACTCTCTGGTGTGAGGCAAACGAATCAAAATGCTTAAGGCGTCGGCGTCGTCTCGCTCCTTCCCGACCGACTTCGGCTTCCTCCTGACCGATTGTCAATTGTCGAACCATAGCTGCCGGCAACTGATCTATCCATGTGCATGACCCTGCCCCGATCACCTGAGTGGTTCAGAATGTGGTTGCTACCCCATAATTCTCCGAATTGCCGTAGGTTCGAGAGCATAAATACCGACTCACGCGATCATTGTACACCGAAGTTATCATCCCAGTGTTGCTGCCCCTCAGGCCTAGGCACATTGTGTATATCTGTGTGTCGGGCCTCAGTTTGACATCGAAAATGGACAAGCAGTCACCAGTTTGTCACCCCATACCTAACATGGAAGGGGCATGGTTGGTGTTCGTATGCCTCATCACCCAAAGAAATCGAGTGATTTGTTGGCGCTGTTGTTTACCGCCGTGGTTACTAACCGGTTATATGAACTCCGTTGAATACTAATTCGTTTGGATGTTCGGGCTGATGATTCACGACTTCGCCTCAATGGCCTGGGTGATAGAGCGCGCATATAACAATTTGACGTTGATCGATTTAACGGTGGAGTAAGCATTTTCGCAATACAAATAATGGGGGCTTAGTTCTTACATGGGTTGTTCATCTGGTCGAGTCAAACGATTGAGTAGATCTTCATCGCACTGTTTATCGTCCTGTCTACAGTGGCACACTATTAACGTCTATTGTGAATACAGTTGAGCTTGAATGGCCGACTATTTAAGGGTATTGGTGCTCCGACCTATTCTTACGATTTTATGTGGACTTTAAGTGCGTCTCAAATTATTGGCTGTTCACTATGGTTTTCCCCGTTATCTGATCCTATTCTCGTAACTCATCCTTGGGACCACGTTGACTAAATAATCAACAAGAGAGCGGAACCATGGATATCTTTAAAAAGTATACAACACGGAGCATGTCAACAGCACACACAGAAAAGTTGTTACACTAGTCTTCATCAATGGTAGACTAATCTGATGTGAACACACTGAGGAAATTCACAGTGACTGCGTTATGAATATTTGTTGTCTAACGATCTGTGTTGCTCACAATACAATGTTAAGCCAGGCGGTGTAATGCCATTTGGTAGCCGCTCATGCGACACTCTGTTTGTCGTAGAATCACCGGTATTTATCAGAGATCACTAGGGCTATGGATTCCAGGAGATGTGTGTACACTCAAGTGGAGGTGCAGTGAGGAACGGTCGTCCCATTTTCGATATCAGGCCAAAGGCGGCTAGTCAATTCCAGTTACCCCTTCATCTTTCTTTTTTGTCGTTGGGTTTATGCTATTCACTTTTCACACCGGATTTCTTACATTGTTTTCTGGATGGGACTGTTGCCTCATATACAATCGGGCTGCCGAAACATAGACAGGATGAGTCGGGTAAGACTTTCAGGCCTACAAAGATACTGGAAAATATTGTTGTCTTATCTCCTCGACGGTTGATTTGAGGATACACTTCTGACATTGTAAATGGCCGCATTGTCCGATGACTGGTGTACTTGTGTAACATTGTGTCAGTCGCTAATGCTTGCCTTATCGTGTCCAGCGTGTGGCTCGGTCATTTTGACTCAAAGTTTGGAGTGGCTGATCTGACTTCTGAGGTTGCCCATCTAATTACGAGCACGAAATATGTGACGGTCAGTGCGATCCTCGAGATCTGCATGAGAACACACCTCCACTTGTGTTGACCGTCGCTGTTACGGATCGTGTTCAACATTGACAGTAGTTCACAAAGTGAGAAAATTATTTGCGTAATTTACGATTGTACTGAATTATTAGGTCGTCGTTCGGAATGACTTAGACAGCCACGATCGCTGTAAATATAGAGCTGACTCAGCAATATATATATATATATATATATATATATATATATATATAATATCCATTACTTCTGTTTCGAGAGTGGCCTCCGGTTCAGCTGCAAATTAGAAAACGAACTCCGCCAGGTAATTCATCTCGATGTTACGTCGAAACGTCCAAATTACTCCTCTGACTAGAACCTGTTTTGCAACCATCGATACACCACGAACTTCATGTGCGTAATTTGTTTACTTTTTATCAGCGTGGTTCACGAAAACCGGAATGCTTCTCAAATTTCACCGTCAGATCAAATGTGTTTGCAGCTGCAGATAATTTGGCTTGACATGCTTGTGTCGTCTTTTTTTTAAAAAGAAACCACAAATTTCCGTCAGCAGCTTCTGGAAAATGTGAAAGTGGAGTACGCAGTTTACGATTCTAATTTGTCCGCATGTCTTGCTCCATCCATTAAACTGGTTTATGTGATTCACTAACTGCCAGTCAGCTCGAGAAAAGTACGCTTTATGTGCATGCCCGTGGCTCTGTTTGCCTGAGCCAGGCACCTCAGCGCGCGCACTTCTCAGTTTCTGCTTCCCGTTGTCACCTAGGCTTTTCATGACTATCGAGCTCAGTAGCAGTTGGCTGCTTGGCTCTCCACTTTTTATGGTTTAAAACAGCACTACGACTTAGATACGACAGCTCAGTCCCATCATGTGGTATTGGTTTGTGGGCAGTGTTTCACGTTTACTATAAGTACCCACAGTTCTCTTCTAGTGACTACTGAAATTGAATGCACACGACATCGGTTGGCGCGTAACAGGATTCAATTATCAACGAGTGTGCCCTAAACTCCAACCTTATGGCCGTATTTTTAATATTTAGTGTCGTTGCTGTTGAGTAGTAGCTCACTCGGGCGACGAGCTGTGTGCTCTGTTGACTGCACTGATTCTTCAGGGTTCGTCGTTGCCGTCTACCTTCGTTTTGTTTAGAAAAGGCACTTTGAAGCTTTCGGTAGGCATCTCACTACCGATGTCGTCTTTAGGTTGTGTGTGTTAATACGGTATGGGTTTTGTATCCTTTTTGACACACTGACCAATCATCCACCCTGATTGATGCTAAATATGTGTCATTGATTGCTTCAGGGGATACATCTTGTCAGTTAAGAACCTAAATTAACAAGTCATCGATGGGTAAATTTTCCTGTTGGCTTGTTGAACGAATGAGAGGAGGTAAAGAATAGTTTGATTTTTTGAGAAAGAAAAACCACATTTAGAATGCCAATGACGGAGTTTTTAACTAACTCATTGCTCCCGTTCTACACTCACAGTTAGTGGTTTGGAGATCTGTAATATACTAGCAATACAAGTCAACCTATGTGAAAAATTTGATTTATCCGCAGGTGGTAGTTTATGCCACGTACTGTGCGTACCACTGGAATTGGCTTGGCTAAAGGGTTAATGTTAGTGCTGATTCTTTTGTCAGCTTTCTCTTACTGTCTAACTTTTTCAGTATGGTATCCATTACATTACTGTGGCTCATAGGAGGTCAGGTGCTGTGGTATCAAAAGTTATTTACTGGAAACGCTTCTGCTGTCAACGTGATTTGCACCTATACATGATCAGGGCTTAAAAGCTGAAGTTTCTAATCTCAAGGCTTACCTATGTAGAACGTTACCTGTTTCCTAGCTGAAGTCCTTGAGGGTGATATCATTAGAAACCTTGATGGAAATGGCGTGTTGTTATGATAGTTCCTGATCGTTTTGCTTGTCTATCTATTTCCGTTCTCCTTCATTGTATGCCGCTGTAATCGTTATTTTTATAGCAAAAACAACTACGTGATAGCTGATGATCAAAAAGATTACCCAGACCTTTCTGTATTTTTGTTCATTTTCGGGGGGGGGGGGTATCAAGTGTGTTTTATGTAGCAATTTACATTTAACTTACACAAAACGAACTGTCCTGTCGAGAACCAAATTGTTCGATTCAGTGTTAACAGCTAAAGGTTAACAAACACGTTGACAGAATAATCTGATAAATTGGTCTTCTTTGTGTGTGTGTTCATTAACTACATTCAAGCTTTCTACACTGATTTCCTGTAAATGGACGCGTTGGAGACAAGAACTTACCTGCGATCTGTTTCTGGCTTGTATCTCAGTGTCACCGCAGTTCGCAGATCAGTCCGGATATTAACAGCATTTGCAAGGAAATACTCAGAAATACAATCTACCTCAGTTGAATTGGAATTTATGGCAACCTATAGTTAATATGTATTCATTGATTAATATTCTCCGGAAGCACTGTCAGCTTTGTGATCATTGGTAGTCATCAGGTATGCATACCCGGTGCACTTCGACCATACTTCTTGCTATGTAACTGTCAGACGCCGAAGACAATAGCTCATTTACAATGTTTCTTATATGCACTGAAGTCTTCTAAGTGATTTTGACATCTCCACTGATTTACTGACTACTTTGGATCTCACAAGCATAGAACTGAAATGGTTCACCGTCTATTGTTCATGTTCATGGGGTCTAGGCGCACATGGTTCACATACCCATGGAACGGGCCCTGTTTCCGGCGGATTTTGATCGATAGATACGTGCTACCTACGCCACTAGCAATGAGATCGGTCCGCCTTTCAGGAAAGTTACGATGATACCCCATCTTGCATTGGTTAATCGGCTTGCCCACTGTGGTCGTTGCATCGTTTCGCAGTTTCTCCTTAAAAATCCGTAAACTCTCCCTTAAGCGCGAATTGTGGTTGATCTACCAATGATCTATTTTCGGTCAGGATTGTATAACTTTTTCTGCACATGCGGGTCACTATCCAAGCGAGTGTTCTGTGTTGAAACCATCTGCACGTGGATCACTCCCCAGTGTGCACGTGCATATAGGGGCAAGTAAGGATCGATCGTGGTGGACGCCGTTTTTATAGACAAGGCCTGTTAGAGTCAGCCAGTACGCTGTGAGTTGTGTTACTGATGTGATATTTTTCGAGAAATTCATTCGAATCTTTCTTCTGACCCCGGGATCTATGTCTATGTATTGGCATAAAGGTGGCACTACAGAGCAAAGCTACGCGACATCGCACTTATGATCGGTCATAACGCAACATTTCAATATTTGTTTCATCGGTCATTCTTGACGAAATCTGGCTGATGTTCGTTGAAGCCGCGTCACGGGCCGATTCTTCACGCGGTTGGCACTGCCGCCTGCTGCCAATGTGATGGAAGGGACGGTCGAGACTAGGCCGCTTTTGTGATCCACTCACGCACCATCACACACACCACTGCGTCGTGTGCGCGCCGTGGACGTGCCGTGCACGCGACTGCTCAACTGTCGACGTGACCAGACCGCCTGAGTGTCAAGGCCGAATTCGCTTGGACAACCGGACCACATGCATCACGTGCTCCACGAGAGGACCTTGAGCCCACCCACCTTTGGGTGTGGGTATTGACGGGGTCTTCGATAACGTACCTTGGCGTGTCACGCCTAACAGGCCACCACACGCACAAATCGTGTGCAGACGTGCTAGCCGGCGTGTGCGCGAGTGACGACAAAGCTTGAGCCGGGTCGCATACTTAGCCCTGGAGCACTGAGTGCTGAAGTCGAGTGCGGATGAGTTACGACTCGTGCGTGGAATGTGTGGCACGGGATATGCAGCCTTGAGACTGTCCATCGTTCTGTAGACAATCGTGAGATGTGAACAATCGCGCAAACATTAAACGGTGTCATCGAACATGACCAGTAACATTCGGGCGACTCAGTACGGAGCTTTTCACGACGAACTGGTAGGGCTCAACTTAACGAAGGCTCGAACATAACGGGCAAGATTTCTCCCCAGATCATTTGAGATAGTCAGTGCCTTCTGTCGCTATAGAGCCGAAATCAATCGTTTAGGGACCAAATACTAGATTGACAACTTGCGTCGGCTCTCAACTGTTCACCTTTGGATCTTGGATCCTATATGATGGTAAATACTGTAGAATGACTTCTTCCTACGGGACTGTGTGCACTGCTCTGCTGCCGCGAAACATTTCCCTAGTTCTCCCGATTACTGTTCGACTTTAGTGGCACTGAAATGATAGTTTTCAGCATTCACTCCATAAAGTGTTTTGCTGCTATGGAGCATATTCCATAAAATGGACTCGAAGCCTGTTGTATTTCTTGGACTGCTTTGAACAGGTGTTAATTCTGAATTTTCATTCCTCACAGACTGTTTTGTGTAAATGTCCCTATGAGTAACGTAATTTTATACTGACAACAATGTGAACATTTCATAGTCGCATCCATCTCGGTCGTTGATTTGCAAGATGTGGACATCTTGGTGTTACACGTTTGGGTTCATACCCAGACGCTTGGGAACTGAAGTCTTTTCCCGTCCTTTCCTTCTATCTCTTTGTTAGGGCTTATTCTCTTTTCCGCATGGTAGTTAAGCATCGGTTTCAATCGCTGATATATTGCTGTCGATGTTAGTTTGTTTCAATCCAAACAACTTGTCTGTGAAAGGTGATTTCTTCTGACGTGCGCAAAAAAGGCAGTTGGTGCAATGCAGTTAACAGAGTCCGTTGTGTGATATCGTTACTTACTTTCTCTTGCACACAGATGTGGCCTTTTCGATTTGAGCGATGCGAAAGCAGGCATGTGTTCGTCACTCCTGAATACGTCTGACAGTTTGGATGGTGTATGGGGAAGAACGTTCAAAATATGCACTTGAACATGCAGTGCTTTTCGGTGATCGCCTGGGTTTTTTTGTTGTTGAAAAATCTGAAATCTTGGTTAGTGCGTATCAGAGAGCGTCAACCGAGTCCACCTACTCCGGGCATTGTGTGATGCCCACGCGTGCTTTGGAATTACGGGTGTGCGCTCATGATATGTCCCGAAGTCGGAAGTTTTCGGAAACTCAGACGACACTGCAAGTTAGAAGTTTAAGTTTCTGACCAGACGGACGAAATTAGATTTCACTTGTTGAACTTCCCACCGTCTGGGTTTGGCAATCAGAGAGTAATGCTTTTTGTTACACATGCAAGCAGGGCAATCTAAATTCAGTGAATCGGAGTTGGTTATGTGAAAATGCACTAACCGGTCAATCGGCCTTCCACACACCAGTCGATCACTTTTCTGCGACCTGTATGTCATGCCCGATGGCGTTGTTGTGAGTCGAAAGTAGTGGTGACCTGTTAGATGAACGGTATTATATGGCGGTCATGTAACCTGTCGGTACCAAGAAGTAACAATAACGACTTACTTTGTTCACTACTGGTAAGCGATACTCGATCAGTGTACTTGTGAAGGTGCAACGAGTTGTGAGTGAGAGCCTTGTCCTCTACGTGTCAGGTCCGAGCCAATCAACCCATACTAACTATTTCTGTCTATCCTTATCTGGCAGCGTACGTTTTAGTTCATTGTCAGGAAAATGGTTAAGAGGAACTTCCGGAATTTTTGGAGTTTTTTCCGTCTATGATTACCTTGATTCACTCTTGGTTTAATTTGCAGTCAAGTGGTCCAAAGCATTGTTATTTTTGGTTTGTGATTTTCTTGATGCTCCTACCCTCTCTGAACTCATCCGACCCACACAAATCCAAGTTTATTACACCGAAAGCAAACTTTCAATTGTCTTACTACACAGAGCCTAAGAAACACATCGCTTAGGATTTCGTTTTCGATTGTAAACCAGTTTTTGAACAGGTGATTCGAAACTGTGTCAAAAGGGATGAAGAGTGCCATTAAATAGAAGGGTAACCATACGCGCCACACAACTAAGTACTTCCTCATTCAAGAAAGAATTACGCCTTGCTTTCAAGTGCCCTGAAATCGAACTGTATACCTATCGTTCGGACAACTTATTATCATCACGATTATTTCCACTAACTTGACAATAACCTTTCCAACATTGTTGAGTATACATTTGGTTGTCATCATAAGACCACTACACTGGATTGTTTACGCAGCCGACAGCACCACACTTATCTTGTTTGTTGTTCATTTGTCATGTATTTGTCAGACATTCTCGTCGTGTTAAAGTCGGTCATCCAGTATTTGTGGTGGGGGCAACCGTGCCTCAGATTGAGTCGTGTTTCCATGTTCACTCGCGAAGCAAACAATCGGTTAACCAGCGCTAGGCTTCCATGTTCCTAACGCCTATTTAGTTATCGCACACGTACGTAGACTGCTGTACCGTACTTTCGACCATCAAACGGAAAGGCGCGTGACATTCTTTTGTTGAGTTTGTGAACCTCATTAACATTGTGGTTTTTTAGACCCACACAGAGTCCAGGGTGAAATGCTGAACCCGTGACGCTCACGCGCTTGAGATTTGTGAAACAGTAGTGCTTTAACTCAACCGATTTTGTCTCCTTGAGAGTTGTTTGAAGCTTTTCCGCGTGTTTATAATGGGCTTGCCAGTCAGGCCGTGTGTTTGCATGTAAAAAATTTTGTTGACCACGGTTATTTACCGTTTGGTGATTATGACGTGCGAAAATGTACGGTTTTCTGGTGGGACCCTTTTTGGTGTTTTTTGTGTGTTTGTTTACCTTTTTCGCTTTTAAATGTCATTGGAAACTTCAAGGGTCACACGTTTGGCCCTTCGATTTTCGATCTTCCAGTCATGGTTTTGGGGGTCAATGCTTAACATTTAATCGGTATGTGAATTGTCAACACCGGTATGGATGTGCATAGTTCTCCGGTTGTCAGTTTGTATTGGCTGCAAAAACACAGTTAAGGTTAGGCTTTCCAATTATTACAACTCATAGCGTTTGCTGTCACATGCGAATTGAATACTGTTAGGCTTTCCAAAACCGGACATACACGGTGACTGGGATTCGAACCCGCAGCCGTGCTTTTGCTAAACAAATGTCTGCTACTGATGTTCCACGGCAGTCTCACAATACGGACTCTCAACTTCACAATTAAAAGTAGATTTAATGATCGGCTAGATTAATCAAGTGGTACTCGGTATGAAATGACAGCCAGTTAACATCATTGTAAGCCGGTCGTGGCAATCTAAGACTGGTTGTTTTTAGCCGTGGTGATCAGCAGCAGTTTTCTAATGCTTTATGTTCACGTTATCTTGAATTGTCCATAAGGTGGTTGCCTGTTGTGTTTTTTTGTCACCGCTGGCTACTGAACACCTGGAAACGAGAGTTGACTGTCATTTCAGGAACCGTTATTAACCGAGTAGGATGGGGTTCTGTATTTTCTGATAAGTTACACGGGGTCCGTCGGCATACCATGCGCTTATTAACTTGCTCAATTCCGGTGATGAGTTGCTTCCTGTACACAGGCCCTGTGTTTGCACTGTTCTGCCTACGTAGACGTTGTGTAGCATGCTACTAGTCTACGGATGACTAACGTGTGAAGCAACGGTGATCTACCATCTGCCTCTTCCTAGACTCTTAGTTTCAAGCTGGGATGTACAGTCATCCGCGGACTGAGTCAGCTTGTGCCAATTGCTGTGTACCCATTATAAGTGCTGTTCGCGTATCTTTTTGAAGCTAATTCTCATGACAATGCTTCAGTCTGATCAGTTGTTCTCGTTTAGACTCAACAAACGACTGTAGCCGAATTACTAGCTACAAGTCAAACTCCAAGGTTGTACATTTGTTTACGTATTGGATCGGATTATCCTATTCCCGTCATTTCAAAATACTTCCCTTATGATCGCAACCATTGCAATACAGCCATGATGATGGAGTCAAATTACGGAAGTTCACTTGGCCGCTCAATCACAAGTGTTACTCCCACAACCAGCATTTGAGTGGATTAAAACTCGCCAGCTTCTAACTCGAAAGCTCTCAGTTGGCATCTCTGTCCAGCCGATAACCCTAAATGATGTATATCGAAACAAGGATATAAGCAACTTCGAAAACTTCCAACCCTATACATTATTTTCTTCCAGACGTGCGTTTTCCAGTTTCAGACGTAGACTTGGAAGCAATGGACAGATTCAAGTTATGCCGTTAGGTCACGACTAATTTTCTGTTCATCTGTTGTTGGTTCAGGCCGGGTCATTTCAAACATTTTCAAGCTGTCTATTCATTTCAAGAACAGACATTTCCCAGTTATTCTTTAATGTCAGTCCTTCAGTAATGTTTGTGGGTGAGACATTCACACGGGTACTCGTTGTGATTTGCCGCCGTCTGCTTTTGAACGTTTCTTGCTCCACCAAAATTTCTGAGGTTTCTCACTGATGTTACAGCCAGTCTGTGAATGTCTACAATTTTTTCTTGCCGTTACTTGATCATGGCGCACCGTTGCAGAACCATGTGCTGTAAATTCAAAGCGGTAGATGTTGTTTGTGTTTCACTTCAAGCCAGCACGATCTACGTACCTAAGTTGCGGTGGTCAGTAATGCATTACGGTTGAATTTTATAAAATGGTGAAATTCCCCTGACGGTACAATCTGGTGGGCAGGAATGAATAGGTTGGTTTTTGTGCTCCACCCGAACAAGTCATGTTTCCACAAAATACACTTTCCTCAGTTTGTAGCACTGGTGATTACACAACCACATCGATATTGCTGGTCCAATCGAGCTTGCCCTTAATCGGTTTGACAAAAGAATCGTGTTCGTCTGCATATTAGGAATTGATGAAGGTGTACGAACTGATGGTATCATCTCGCAACCTACATCTCCCGAATTCATCAGTTAGTTTTACTCTCGTTATCGTTGGCGTCTCAGTGTTGATTTCTTATGTAAATTGTAGATGTCCACCACCACTTCAATCACCGCTACTCATGCTCGATTCACCCACACGTATATTGCGTCGTGCGTTAATCATGTTAGTCAGACTGTTAACAGGTCCCTGTCTTTTTCAATACCGTTGATTGCCCAGCTACTAGGCTTCTCGCGATCCTGTGGTGATCTTTATTTGTTCAGACAGTTCTGCCGAATTCCAACGGGTTCAGCATTCTTATCAAACACAATTGGTATTCATTAAAGAGCATCCAAGCCATGGATGTTAAATGTTCAAACTGTCACAGGAATGCATGTGGCAGAGCGTGAAATGGTCACTGGATTGGTGGCTGATGTTCATTTTGCTTCACATAAACGGTCATTACTGAGGTGTCAGTAACTACAAAAAACAATATATTTACGCATTGCGCCCTCTAAGTAAATTCTACAGCGTACTCAGAAAACGTAGGCTGTGAAGTGACTCATCAATCACAAAACATGTAAACGAACAGGGTTTTTAGGTTGAACGGGCTTGGAACTAAACAGTTTCGGTTGGAACATCAAAGGTCATGTGCTTATAAATCACCAGTGCGGCATGTCGAGGGCAGTCTGGTTTACTGGCATGCCTGATACGCGCGGACTGAGTACAACAAACCACCGGATTACTTATTGTTCACCACCGTAGAGTCAGAGGCATCTAATCATTTCGTAGCGTTATTAGCCAATACGGCTGATTTTAGGCACACGGGGCGCATTGACCAGAAGTGGAACGATACTGCTCAGAGACGATGTTCCTGAGTCAAAAAAGTGTCCACTGTTTAGACTTTATGATACGTGATTTTGAAACGGCTCAACGCGGCTTATGGTTTATACGACGCGGTTCAGTGTTTGTGCGGCAGAGATCCCTGTAGCCAATTTTCCTCCATTCAGATAAGACTTTACAAAAAGATGCGCCAGTTCAATACAGTGGCAGGGCATTAAACATGCTACCTTCTCTTTTGCTGACCCACTACTTCGGCGTATATCGTTATTAGTCATGCCCTACGTGGTTGTTCTCCCCTTTATTTCAAATGAAGTCTTCTAGTGGAATTAACAACTCGTAAAGCACCTGAGTTGCTCCCGTCGATTGACTAATATGATAGGATCCGACGTTTCTCAGACTACGCTAACAAACGATGTGCAACGGTATTCAGATTCAACCGCTTGTGTCCGTACGCTTTTGTACGCTCACTCAGCCATCACTGTGTAGGACCAAGTTGCTTGTTGGACTGTACGATACATCGACATGGGTATGTCCCTTTGTTCTGCGGAAGCGCCTGTGTATTAAGTTTGTTGTGCGCGCCTAACACTTTCCACCACAACTTCAAGTGAACGCAACGCATGCGTGCTTGCGACCTACATGAGTACAACCAAATCCACCCGGACGTGCAGTATGATCGGAAATATGCCATTCGAATTATTCTTTTAAATAAATGAATCGCGGTCAATTGTGAATCCCATTCACTTTTTACCACTCAAATTCTGCAACCAAACAGCACCCAAATTAATTCGGGCGGTCCAGTGAAGCATTCGAGATAAAAACGGCTAAATTTCACTTTGTTTCATGCATATCTCTAACATTGGAAGTTTTTGAAAAGCCTACTCTTGCGCAGGTGAAAACTCAGGCGGACATCACGGGTTCTACCTGATTGTCTGCCTGTGGCTGCTCGCGCTTCATCTTCGATGCCCCCTGTCTGTGCGTAGGCTTGACAGCCTTGATGGATAGACGCTACTTCAGTTTCTTAACGAGTCTGGCATTTTTTCATCCATCCATTAACCATTTATATCGTTTTTTTTACCAATTGTCATCAACCCGTCTCATCGCAGCCTATCACGGACAATTTGGTGTTCTTCAGAGTGCCTTCCTTTTTCTCTCTTGCTGTCACTTTCTTTAACATTCTCTGTCGCTCATTCTGTTGAATTCTGGAGCTCATCTCATTGAACAGTCTGTCCTAATTCTCCAGTTGGTCGCACTCCCACAGTCTGTCTCCTAATGTAACCAAATGTACCGATGTGCTGTTTTTACTTACAAGAAGTCAGGCTTATTTTGGTTTCGTGACCTTTCCTTCAGTCAAGATGTGCTATCTTTCCCTATGCCGTATCTACGGTAAGGTCCCTCTCATCTCGCACCACTTCTTCAGTCGATTTCTCAGTACATGATTGCTTTCCCAATAGATGTACCTGACGTCCGCTACTTTTCTGTATTTTTTTGATGGAGTAAATGCTTTGATGCCAGCTTCTTGGACTATACATCAATTTGTGTGAACTTCCCATCGATTTTAATATTTATCGCCATTTCATTGGGTACAAAACGTTCATGAATAACATGTTTCGGAAAACATGGCAGCTTCAAGTGAGCCCATGGGAGTAGTCAGTTTAAAATAACCACTGAGAGGGAAGACCGTTGTCTCCTACAGACAGCGACACTGACCCTCTGCTTCTGATCATGTTTTAATTGGGTTTACTTGAGTCAGTTTGGGGTTAACAATCGTTTGGTATACAGCCTCATTCTCGTGTGATACCATTTTTGCATGTTATGATTACTGAAGTTTTTTCTTCACGATTCTTTGTTTGTCTGAGTTTGGGTTATCCTGTTCGCAATCTGTACCGCCTCGCCTACTGCATGTCACACACTATGTATGAACGTTATACATCCATTCTTCGGATCCGTTCGAAATGGTCTTTGTGTATTTTCGTGGTCACATTCATGAAATAGACGACAGTTGTGTCTGGTCGGACCTGTTACAATGCCTCGTTTTTGTCCTCCTGGCTTCAAGGGATCTGAAACGTGCACAACACTATAACTTATCGGTGACTTCCTTATACCCACTGCCACAACACTTACTTGGAGTTAGGTAACGATTCAAGTGTCCTGTGCACGTATCTCCTCTTGCTGATAAGGTTTATGTAGGTGAAATTGGGCTGAACAATGGGGCCTTGTATTTAACAGCGATGATATGGAGACATGGATCGGCTGGACAGACGAATTTCAATTAACTTGTCTTGATGAAGTACTCAAAGTATAAACTGCTGATTGTCTATTGTATATAGTACCCATGTTAGATCGACCACTTCCATGGAGATGCTCAAAACTGCCATGCTTCCTGGAACGACTTACTCCGAAACCACAACTTCCATGGTAACACCTAAGATCTAAGTTATCCGGATTTCACTTTCTCCCGCATACCGCGTGCCGACAGCTTGCACAGAAATGCAAACGCTTTGATCCCATAGACTTCGCAGATTGTCCCTGCAGATGAAGTGACTCGGTTTATTCGTACGAGGTGAGCTAACTGTGCGTTGCATTCACTGTCGACGGCATATCATTTGCATTCTGTCTGTTTCTTCTTCGATGTTTGGCCACCGACATGCTCGCCAGTTTGCCTCTATCAAAATAGCCGACTTTTTTTTAGCAACTCGATAGTCTGTCGACGCGTGTTTGAAAAGTGTGTAGGTTCGCGATGGATAACCGGAATCATGAAAATGCACAGTCCGCGCGGGTTGGATCACGCACTCCCTGTGCCGACGAGATGCCTGCCGCACCGCACCTTGTTAAGTGCGGCTACTGATGGCTGTTAAAAGCTGCGCGGCGGCCCAGCGACGTGGTCACATGCAGTGAAAGCAAGGTTGGTTGATGCCGCTTACTCGGTTGGGAACTTTGCGACCATCCACACCGCTAGTTGGATACACTGTAACATGGCAGTGTGTCGCAAGGTTGTAGGCTCTCCTCCACCCATTTCCTTGAGATCCGTTTTCTTTCTGTATTCTATCGTTTTTATTTTCTACATATGCGTACTTATTACTCCGCCTGTTCGTGGACCATTGTCAAGACAAACGCTAGCCCAAGCCATAATGTCCACGAGTACGGTTCAATGCTGAGAATGCTGCTAATGAATATGATTTGATGTACGATTGTGTGGATTGATTTGTCCTCCCTATTCGTAGTTCGTGTAAATAGTTGTACCAGATGTCGCCACTTCCACTCGATAAACGGCTTCGTACTCGGTGAAATTTTTACGCAATAACAAATCCAACCCATTTTTTATGTGGATAGCCCAATGATCCAGAAACTATATTAGCCACTACTTTCACGTCGGTAGCCGTTCTGGTTTGTGCCGTTTGACATCGATTATTCGTTTCGCTTTCACTGGTTCCTTCGGTTTTGACTGTTCATGATGGTAGCGGAAAATTTATATCCCTAGTGTATCCAGGTCAACTTCAGCTGCTCACACGATTTGATGATGATACACGTGTTTGTCCGTACCTATCGGAACAAACCCATTTTTTCCGTTTACAAAAAATGCCACACGGTTAAAAAACGAAAATGTGCGTCTAATGACCTCGAGGCTGTGAAGGAAGTATTTTGAATGTGCCGAGAGGAGGCATTAACAAGACAAACGAACTTCTACAGTAGGCACCTTCCTTCTGGTCATTTTGCGACATAACAAATCGCTCAAATAGTTTTCACATAGCACGCTTATCCGGCAAACCGGACACTCAGAAACAATTAACTGTAAGGTGTTATGTAAAATGTACTAAGTTGACGCACGATTCATGCGATTTGATCGTCTTCTCGTTGCCTGCTCATCTTTTGAATACTTATTGCATACTCTCTGCAATGTTCCATCGCATGCAGGTATCCCGCTTATTCTTTTGGAGTACGCTCTGCATGGAAACCTCCGTGATTTCTTGAGGCGAAACCGGCCTACCACAGAAGATTTGCATGACGTATGTCAGTTGCCGAGTATCAGTTCATCGTTGGATCTATCGGCGGCCCCGAGTTTGGTCAAACTGGATATCCGGGCCTTGTTGCAATTTGCATTGCACGTGGCCGACGCCCTTGTCTATTTTGAATCTCTGAAGGTCAGTCATCGGACGTTGGATTGTTGCCATGCGATTTTTATCATGTGGGCTAGATATAATCCCGAACACACGGAATGCTTTTCGCGCAAAACTTTTCTTGTACGTGATTTGCTTAGTTGAACACTCAGTGCCTTTCCCATTGGTTTGTTGCTCATTGTGGTGTACTCGATCGTTGTGCACTCCATGCCTAACACCATGAAAACGAGTACATCTGTGATTGATACTAACACCTAACTGCCATAAAACTACCAAAAAGTTTCTTGGGCCAACGGCACAAGCCAGGAAAGACACACCTTAATCTATCTGCCTGCAGTGTGCAAGCCGGAACCATCACCAAGCAATCGAACTGCTGAACTGCGTTGAGACTACGGCAGCCATCGCGTGGCTTTTCCTACCTCTCCATCAGTTGTCATTTTTTGATGAAAACTTTAGTCGTGTTACTTAGCCTCCGTGAACGTCATCTCCCTTACTGTTTCCAACCACAGATTTTAAGTTACGACAGTTTCAGTTACAGGAGATACACCCGAGTGACAGTTTGTGATCTGCCGATACCTGCCTCCATTTCTGTGATTAGGCATCGTTTATGCATCTTGCACGTTAAATCAATCAACCGTGGCATTGACTAAGAGTTCCCGATGTGCCGACTTATTAGTTGGCCACTCTAACGTGTGACTAAACCAGCCGAATGTGCCTCCTTGGTGATTGAACGAATAGAGTTGCTCGATCCTCGCTCCCCATGCTTCCTAACCCGACCGTTGCTTACCTGTTGGCGCTGTTTAATTCGTTTACTTCATCAATCCTATGCTGAAACACTTTACTACCGCCGAGTGACACCGATCTCACGGTCTCCCGATACACAAGTCCTTTGAACGTGCGGTAGATTTCTCAATTGTCATGAGTGACCTCGATTGTCGAGCAACTTCCCGATCTTAGGGATGCCAGCCCATACAGGCAAGTTCTACTATGAACCTTGGAAGGAGTCCATCCGGTAACAACGTAATTCAGCGCTCTCGCACACAGTCAGTCACATTATCGTTCTCCCCGTAAATGGCGATACATCATTTATTCAAAGCGATGCTAAGCTACCATGCGACTATAGAAAGAATCGGGTTCTAGCTAAGAATTGAAAGAGAAGGAATGGATGGGAATCTGATCACTAAAACCTGTCTAACTTCCAACATTCAGTATCAGTTTGATTTTACCTCACAAACATACAACGGAACTGTGAGTGAACAGTATAGTTCCATTAGCAAGACAGCATCCTTGCGACTCCCATTGCAGGTGTTATACGCATCCACTTCACACGCAACGACAACATTCACGCTACTGAACCCGGCAAATGCCATCTCTCTCAACGTCGTCAGCTGTAGACGTTGCAAACAAACAGCCGAGCTATGAGTGAGAATAAGGCATCATCAACAAGACAGCTTCTTTTGGGCTTATACTACCATGCGTCATTAATATCATTCAGTTCAATGCTCATTCAACCAAAAAGCAACAACACATTTTTGAGCCGGTTATTCGCTATCTCACTTAACGTTTCCAGCAGTCGACTATCTTGGTCGATTGAACCTCAATTTGTAAACGAACCGGACCAACAGTGAGTGACTTCATAGCTCTGCACCAGGTCATCATCTGTCCACCTCACACCTTTCGTCAATGAACCGCGGCATTGGCAAATCTAGTCCTCGGTGTGGTAGAGATGACATGGTGTATTCACTCTATGGGCCGAAACTCTAAGCCTGTACATGCTTAATGACTGGGCGAATGAAGTCATCGGATCTCCATGTTTAAATTGGCAGTCATCAATTTGAACTCCGACTTCGTAACGTATGAGTTCAGTTTGCTGTTTTCATACTCCGTACTGCTTGTATTTATTGTCTCTGTCGACCTTTGAATATTGCTACCAGCGATCGGTTGTCATACTGCTCTTCCCACTTCCCTACTATGTGTCGCTGCTGATTCTGAGCTCTTACTCTGTGCGCTGGTTCGATTAGTGCTCCCCGTTGTGGACAGTCTAGACTAACAGTCGGGAGCGTCAGTTTTACACCCAAATGCATCAGTATGACTTCATAGAGTGAAGACTGCAAGTTTTTCACCTCTGTACAGTACAAATCGAGGGAATATTTTGTTTGCACAGGAGGACTTCAACAAGTTAAACCAAGTATCATCTAAATAATATCATCACTCAACCCGAAGTGGGGGTTGTTTTTAAGCGTGCTCCAGATTGCGGCCGTTCAATGTTCATTTGGAGGCAAAAACCGACCCATTTGACCTTTAGGCTTTACCACTCTTTCGAAATGTCGGATGCGGCCTCCTAATTACGATCTTTGGGATGAGCACCCGACAAATTACGTACTGGAATCTCACGTAAAATCGCCCTATTCAGTGTGTCCTACCATTTCGGCCATCTCCCATTCTTCTCATGTCCTGGTCGTTTTCGATAGCATTCCACCAAACTACTTTAGGCTGTTGATGAATCACTGGAAGACTCCTCGGTTTGACCCTCTGAACAATGTTGCCTCCGCCCCAGATACCTTCGTTAGCTTGCTACCATTAAAGTTCTAGAGTTCAGTTCCGTCATGATCTCCTTTGGGTTTCAAGGCATGTACTGTTGATTAAAAATCAGAGGCTTGTCACAACTGCTGTGCAAAACCACACTGTTACAACTGCAACTTACCTAGCACTGTGGAAATCGTAGTCAAGTGGTATTTTGTGGCTTCATAATTTGACTGTGTAGATTAATTCGACGGGACCGCGGTAGGCTCACTACCTGCTGAATCTGTGAACAACTACCAGTGAACTACTGTGAACTTCATAGGCTGACAAAATGGGGGTGATACCCAGGCTGTGAGTTCGATACCGACATTTATAGGCTTCCGATTATTTAGAAGTACACAAGAGAGTACAGGCCATTCATTGATCAAGCAGCTGTAGATGTAAGGTTACACAGGAGGACATCGGCTATCTTCACATGCTTGTAACACGGTATACAGTCAACTTCCAATCTAGTGTAGCTGGCGTATGCAAAGCCAGCGCTTCCGACCAAAAAAACAGTCACTTCATATAACTTTGTTTCATGTTTGCTTGTCTCGCCCTCTTGTGTTCGCAACGGGTTGTAAATAAGACAAGAGAGCAACAGTACACTTCATCGCAGACTGAGCATGGTGCGTTGCGTGTATATGCAATAAAGTTTCTCACCACAACGTGTCTGCCCTCAAATGGGAGTGGGTGGTGTTAGGTTGCACAAAAGCTGCAAGAGAGCAATGGGAGCAATTGGTACTCGAGCCCGCCACCTTGTTGCGGTTGTTGAATGATATCATTACCGTTGAGATACAAAGCAAGTGACTGGTGTTATCCAGCTAGCACCCAGGTGCCGGCGTTGCTTCATAATATACTGCTTTTATACTGCTTTCCTCAGACAATATGCTCATGTTTGCTCATCCCTATGTGATTGCAAAAATCCAGTCGTGAACTTCGTCTCTCGTTGCGTTCGCTAAGTATCGAAGGCACATAAATGAAATGTAATGACGGTAGACTGTTTCAAATCACTCACGAAATGTCAATGTGGTACGCTGATTTCCGGTCGTCAGTTCGTCTAGGACACTTAGTGAGATCCGATGACAGGGTGCGCAATCAATTCGGTCAAAGGTACATTGTACTCTGAGTTTTTAAGCTCTCCTGGGATTCTCAGCACGTCTCACTTCAAGGTCATCAGCTGCCGTTATGCCTTATCATGTGACCGTATGCATTCTAAAAATTCCACGCGTAATGCCTCTCGTCTTGGTTAGCCCTTTTACTACCAGACCTTGGAATTCATCGAGCTCTGAAGTGCTCTGCGATCTGAATGCAACGCCGCCTAACTAACCTTCATGAGATTGGACCTGTTTTTCTGAGTTGTCAAGGTCATCCACGCTCGCACTGAGTAGCTGAGATAAATGTGACATTCTGATTGTCGTTTTTGACCAGTCAGGTGGGTGTGGTAGCGCTGAATGCGTATGCACACTCACACTCAAGCCGAGGTGCACCGGTTCGAGTTTAGCAGTAACCACAGTCACACACACCATGCTGCTATGGTCTACCCACGATGGTATCACAAACAGAGCTGAGTCAGACGGCGTCACAACGTTTCCTGTTAAAAATAATTCATTTCCCAATGCGCCCTGTGGTCTGGTTCATCGTTGTGCTTTTAGCTCTCCACTCGTAAATCAGTAGAGGGGGCATTTTACGATCATTGTGTTTATGAAGTCCACTTGATTTAGGGGACTCGGGAGCGTGGAGACATCGGGAACTTCCATGGGGAGTCGGCTCTCTCGACACAAATACCGATAAGGTCCAACGTCCCAAGGTCTGTAAGTGAATGTGAATGGGTGTTGATATTACGGATTGCGATGAGCAGTTATTTCTAACTTACTCTCAACTGTGAGTATGTTATGTGGGATGAATACGGTATCCGGGTGGGGAACGTTTGACTAGTGGTTTAGGCTGTATGGAAGGTGCCTGTTTGTGCTTCGACTGCTGTCAGCTGTGAGGCATGGCGAACAGCCCGCTGACAGGAGCAATTGGAGAAGGCTACTTGTCCAGGTTGTCATTAAGGAGTATGTATGTGTATTTAAGCAAAAAATCTTCGTGAGACATTGGGAAGTCGAGAACTTCTTCCGTTTGTCTTGTAAGGATTTTAATCTGCCCACAAATGCGAAAGACAGTTGGAGTGGTTTCTGAAGGTAAGAGATCATTTTATTAATGAGTAGTTTCCTCGTTTGCATGGTCCATTTCACATTTGTTCGCTCACATAATAGAACGCTTTACGTTTGACCGTAGTCAACACGCCTGTATGTGTAGCTTATAGTCGTTCTCGATGAGGTCACTTCACAACGGTGCGCCACCGTAGGGCAGATTGTGTGTGTGTGTGTGTGTGTGTGTTTATAAGAGGCAGGAAGAAAATGTGAGTGAAGGCGCGTTTCTGTGTACGTCGCGGCCAATATTGTGTGGATGGGGACGATTCAGAATGAATGACGTTCCTCAAGTGCTAGGCGACTGTTTGTGTGTAAGTTTGGCCTTAGATCCGGCTTGCCTCACCTGGTTTGTTGTTGGCCGTTCACCTTCTGTTGTTCGAAACGAAGAATATGAACTTATGGTGTAACAGCGGTAGTTACGTTAAAATGCAGTACCGCAGAGGAGACCTTATTTAATGGTCGAAGATTTTAGGGGTTTACCGCGCTCGTTTCTAAGTCACATGTGTTCCATACGTGCGTGTTAGTTTTGTGCGTGTGTGGTATATGAAGGCACGCCCAGAGAATTGAATGCATCCCACGTTCATGCGAATTTACCGTGCATCTAACCCCTCTACAGAGTAACCTGGATACAGGCACCCTGCCGTGTGTTGGTGGTTTGAACAGATTTTACCTGGATCACGCTAACTTCGTTTTAAGACTCGATACTTGTGCACGCACATACACAATCTGATACGGATTCTCGTAGCAGTGACGGTCCGTAGTTGTACTCGCAACAGACAACAAAATGCCCTCTTGAAGGTCGATAGAGCTTGGGAAACCACTTGGTGTCTATACTATCGGGCCGTCGAAATGTCAGCCACTTCTGATCAGTTGTGTATTAGACGTTTGTTTCCCTTTAACGTTGAAACTACGAGAAAATGTGTACCCCTTAGGTTGCGAAGGTCACCAGTTCTGTATAGTCCCCATGATCACCACAGTTAAATCGAAAGATTGGGACGAATATCACCAGAGAGCTCATGATTTATGATACCTGATGAGACGTACATAGGCGATACTGCGATTGACCGTTCAAGAATGTTTGACAAGTTTAGTATATCTCCGATCGGAAGCCACAATGTTTAACAATCCTGCTGAATAAGAATACGTATGCAACAAGAGTTGTTGTCCTTTGGCTCACAGTGGTTTAAAATGCAGTGCAATCACATCAAACTACCAGGTGCTGTTGGAAAAACAATAAGCTTAGCTAGCACTAGCCAGATGGCATAGGCGTGTGGCTTTCGTTCCATGCTCGTCACACTTTCACATGTTTCTCAGTGTGCATCGTGTCGGTAACATATGTTTGCTGAATACTCGTGATCCCTTGATTGTCGCCTATAAATCGAACACTGACTGCACACGATGCCTGGAACAAAAATGAAACAATACGATCAGTCTGGATTTACTCTAAAAAAAAAAACAGCCATTTCTTTGGTTTTTATATTATTAACGAGTTAGTTCACATTTGTACCCTTCTGTGCGCTGCGCTATACATACGCTGCACAAGACGTTCTTGTTCAATCAAGTGCATGCATTCGACAGCTCTACGCATCTGAACCTGGCACCACATTTAATGTTCCGGCACCGAGACTCAATGTGTTCAGTCTCATCTCGGTGCGGTTAGGTTCGGGGGACCCAACTCCACGTTGGTGGGACGACATCGATGTAAAACGATTTCCACATAAAAATCCTGTAGGCCTTCTCTTGTGGTTGCTTGGTTTGATTGTCTATGGTCGACAATCCATGTGAGCCTGTTTCCCACTACATTACACGATGACCCAACGTGACCACAGCGGCACAGCGCCGAAAGTCAGCGTCGCGTGTTTCTGTATAAAAAAAAGTACTCACCGAGACCAAATGCACGAGAGTGGGGCTGTGTCCAGTTTTCTTACTGTCATAAGACGTAAGATTTCCAGGATCTCGTTAGCTTCTAATTGGTGTGACCGATTTCTACGATAGTTGACGTCAAACTTGGGCTCAGTTAAAACATAAATGCAAAAATGGCTTCAACTGCCATGGGAACGGTTTTCTACTTAGTACAAACTAAACCATAGTCGGTTTTGATTGGCTTGTTCTAATACTAATCAGTTCAAACAGAACGATAAAAATAACGGGGAATGCTCTTTACTCCGAGTTTTGCTTCTTCCCTCTCCGTCCACAGTTGGCTCATCGTGACATCGCTGCTCGAAACGTGCTACTGACGGAAGGGTACGTAGCCAAATTGTGTGACTTTGGTTTCACTCGGCCCATCGATGACTACTACCGTCAGGATAAACTACGAGTGAGTTCGCGTTAGTCGGCCTGTGTTTGCCTCACTTCATTGAAAGCGGCAGATGTTCTCTTTAAATGGTTGGCTTTTGTTTCTGATTTTAATTGCTTTGTTTGTTCCACGGTTTTAGTGGATTCATTTAATCACTCCAACGGTTTTGTGTGCAGTTATGCCATATTATGTTCACTATTCTGATTGCACCTAAGATTGCTGCTTTTGAACTCAATGTTCATGCAACCGTTCACCTTCAAAACAATATAGCATGCCTTGATTAGATTGCTTGTACTTGAACACGCACACTTATCGGATCGTCATGTTTTCAGCTAAGCTTCACTAACTGGTCCAGATGAAATTTCTTGTGTGCCTGATCAGTGTTCTTCCAATTGACTGGCAAAACAGGTTTGTTGTATTAAAAAATATTCAGTTGTGCAAAATTCCGGTTCCAACGAAATTCAGACCACAACAGAAACTGTGTCTCTGTCCACTCTATGTTATGCTAGTTGAGTTGCAAAGTCACAACGGGAACTCAGTGCCCTTCATTAGGTCAACCGTTTTCACCAGTTTCGAGTTTGAGTAATTAATGGGATGAAACCGCGATCCAGTTCATATCACGAGTGATGCCACCATCAGATTATCCGTCGGGTCACCAAATGAAAAGAACCGTTTGATCGGTCAGCAACAGCATAGTTATCCGCTTCCCTCATTGTCCATGAGGTGATCGGGTTCGTCCTGAACAGGTGTCAAGACAGGCAAGCCAGTTTAACACGATCACTGCGCACCCGCTAATCAGTTCGGGATTGTGACTGTGTGTGCTCATGTGCGCTTGCTTGCTCACGTTTTACTGATGGCTGACAGGTACATAATAAGATAAAGGGTGTGCGAAAATACGTCTGAGCACAACATCATAAATACGGTTTGTACTTTTATTTTCCCCTTGCCAGACCATGGTAACAATGGTCAGACAATGCAGATTATATTCAGTTATCTTTGGAAAACCCCTCCCATTGCTTGCCGTTATGTACCCAGACAGATGGCAGATGCAGTGAGCATACATCTAGTTGTGCGAGAAGAGGTCGGAATCTGAGAGCATTTGGTGATAGTTTAGAACCATCCTGGAGATAGTGCAAAGTGGTTATCTGTTGTTTGTGGCTAACTCCGTATTCATCGGATTTCGGCGATCACGTTGAGGTCGCCACATCGAACCGCTGACCGCATTCTAGTGTGGACTAATCAGCAAAAGTGTTTTCATGTGGGTTTTTAATGTGCATCCAAGTGAGTTATGTTAACATTCCTTCAAACAACAGAGGTCAAGGTGCAGAAGTGTTGCATTGGAAAAAGTTACTAGATGTATAATCTAGTGAACCTTAAGTGTAACTTGCACAATGGTCAACCGAGACAATATTGTCTGAACTGCAACATTGCTACCAGCGCTCCTTGATCTGTGTAATATCAAGTTTCCGTTATTTATTGATGTTGGTCAAGATGTTGGGCCTGGTGTACGAACACAACTAGATAGTGCTAAACAGGTATCGGTAGGTCCGTATTCTTTCTGCCCCACCGTCACCTGAAATGTTGTCTACGCAAGCGATGATCACAAGTAAACCAAAGAGAAACGTATGTCTCAGTCCGAGTGTGAAACACGAGTTCGTTCTGATTGATCGATTGATTGAATCGTATTTTTCGGAATTCATAAACTAAGCAGGGATCCACCACGCGTCAAGAGTCCTGGGAAAGTGCGTTCCTAGGCGGTATCCGTAGGTGTGCAGGACCTAATTGAGTGGAAACCCAATTTTGCCCGGCGTCTCATCGTCAAAGTGGGACCATTTTGATCGTGTTGGATACTGTGCGTTTACTTTGGGATGTTTCCGAATTTAAACCACGAATTGACTAGACTACTAAAGCTAAGGACTTCCGATCTGTCAACCGAGACCTTCAGGTTAGCGTTAACAAATGAGGCCAATGGACAAGTCAAAATGAATGTTTGAAGAAGATCTCAAACTTACTACCCGGAATGTGTTTGATTCGTGAACCACCTGACAATTCTCCTGTACGAATGAGTTTGATCCAAACCATCCTTATCTGCCATTTTGTAAACACTCGACGGACATTGTTCTAACCTCGGCAGTTAGACCCTAGTACAGTCAAAACAACAGTCAATTCTATCTGGCTCATACTCTGCCGCTTTGCTTTGTGTCAGATTGACAGGTCTTATTGACATGGATATAAGATTGCAATTCAAGGATTGTCTCCGGTCTACCCTGGGGGTATCCTGTGGCTTTTTGGTGTGTCATCTTCAAAAATGGCTCTTCGGTACGGATGAAATTGACAATCTCAGCTTTTCCTGAGTAGTAATATCGACTGTTCCATGGCGATTGCGCGTTCATCTCTCGGCTATCTCCACTACTCCTGTTCACGTTTAGGCGGTCTAACGTTATCCAGCCCGCATATCATCTGGTACACTACCTTACAGGAGAAATCTTGTGGTGTAAGAATCCAAATTATTTTGTCAAGTCCTGTTTGCACTCTGAACTGAATTGCCTCCTGTTTAGCGTTTGGTATCTCCGGGTGATTTTGGGGGAAGTAGTTGTCCGGTCCATTCGGTACTGATCCACTTTTTGTACAGTGAGAATAGCCACGGTCATTTTGACGAGGTGGTTTTCCACTGTTATGCATTGTGCAAATATCCCGTGGGGAACTGAATCGGCCATTCTACCCTCTATGAATGTCTGTTTTAGTAACTAGTCTACGACGAACATTTTTCGTAGCAAACGAGTAAACCATGTCATAAAGTTGTGGACTGAATGTTATGCGAATAGTCGCTATAGCAACACGAGCCGTATAAAAATGGAATAATGGTAACCGCGGTGTCGCAAACCTGGTCTGAGGTTACCTCATCACACAGAAGTCCACTGTTTTGGAAACCTTATATGCGTAATCGTCTGTTCACTGTTGCAATTGGCTGGTCGCTCTACCGGCGGTATAAACGTGAATTCATTGTCATGTGATCAATCTCTTTTGTGATTAGCAGTTCGTTCAACATTTGCCATGTCCGCGTCAAAGTACGCGAAAGTAGACTGACCAACTTGGGAACAGGAGCGATTTCACATCTTCAGTAGATTCATCTGAACATCTGAAGAGTTTTGGATGGAATACAAAGAGATGCGGTCGCACGCTTTTTGGAAAGATCGGATGAATATCGTGCAAGCGAGCTTGAAGGGGATGACAAGCTATCTTATTAACGCGAGATAAACAATGAGTAGACCCGTTGCTTTCTTGTTCCACATGATGTGCTTGAAGTTCAACTTCACGTAAACAGCTCCGCAAGAACTGTGTAACGAATTCAAGCGAAAACTCTGGTTAAAATTTAAGGAAATAAGTAAATCACTTCGTCGAACCAACGGAGAATATCACATCGCTTATGACAGACTGAGACGCATGTTCCTTCAGCTCATTAATAACATTTCGTTTGCTTCAGTGGTAGGAAGTATCCAGCTGGAAAGACTTGGAGCGTGGAGATGTCATAGTATTCATAACGAGAACCCCTGTTTGGACGCCGGAACACCTTCATTTTTTAAGATTGCCAACAGATTGCAAAGCTGTGGCAGAACAACACCCTGTGTACGTGCATCGTATATTACGAAATCATCGCTACATTTCCGAGAGGTTGAAATTTCGTATTGGTTGACTTTCCGTCCTATCCCAACCCTGTTGAGGACCTGCAGGACACGTAGACTTGTCAAAATTTGCAGCTCAACGGCAGAACTGGTATTTACCTTGAAGCAAACATTGGGGTGACTTTGAGTTCTGACGCACTATGGTCTCCTATCCGACATGTGTCGGTATGGTGTGTTGAATTTCTGAAACGGAATAGCCACAGCGTACCATACATATCCAGAAATGGTCGTTTCATTTTGTCACAACTATTTTTCATAATTCCAAATGATTTTATATCAAGGCTGTTCAATTTCTGATCAGACTGTTTGTTTCTGGCGAGCAGTGAGTGCTGTTGAATTAATGGTAAGCACAGTATTAATTACCGACGCGTTGGAAGTCTACTTTTGTCGCAGGGTGTTCACCTATGGTCTCCAAGGCAGTATGGTTTTCCGTTGCTGTGATTGAAACCTTTTTTTCTTGCATGAGTAATGTTTGACTAATCTGTCCTCTACATCCCTACGCACATTCATTTGTTTACTGTTTAGCTTACTGTTATTTTGACTTGTAATTACCCCCTCCCCCTCTCACTCTAGGAACGCCTACCGTTCCGTTGGATGGCTCCGGAATGTTTTGAGGAGAATCACTTCACGTCGAAGAGCGATGTGTGGTCGTTCGGCATTTTTCTATGGGAATTGTTCACCCTTGGCAATACACCTTATCCGGAACTCGCGACAAATCAGATACGCGATTGGATAGCCATGGGCAATCGGAACAGTATACCTGATTTGGCCACACTCTCAGTGTACGAGGTCATGTTGCAGTGTTGGTCTGCTCAACCACAACAACGGCCTAGTTTCAAACAGTTGTTAACCACCCTCACAGACCTAACCACATCCGATCGGATAGAACATCGTTCGAATGATAGCGGATTTGCCAGCCGCGAGAGATCACGACAGACAAGCCGACAGGATTCTACGATCAGCAGAAATGATCCAAAACCTAGTCCACCCGTGCGTTTCTGCTCATTGCCCGGCTACAATAAACTTCCCGAGGTCAGTGCCTGCTTGCTCCTAGTTTTATCGCATACCGTGTCTTTGCCGCTAGTGCCCGTTCTGGAGAGTGCAGTGACTCACTTTCTTGGGAGTGACATACCTTGAAATGCGTTTGGTTTATTCACTTAGGTAGGGTTAAACGGGGATAGGGTTCATTTGTCTGGATGATAGTCTTACTATCCACAAGACAACTCGCTATACGGCAAGCATGGATTCTGCTTCAGTAGTGTGCGAAGATTAGCAGCAAGAATTTCACATTTGGATTCTCCTGGAAATGAAAAAAGAGTGCACATCATTTAAACCATGGCACCTGATATTACGAGTTCGTTGTACATTGTGGCTGTAGAACGACCAAACGTTACGGACTGCTAAACACAATTTTGGCCGTATTGGCGGTGCTTGCCGTGGTGGCAGCAACAGCAGAAGTGAGCGATAAACGGTGTTTTCTTGGTAGGACGGAGAAGGACTTTCAGAAATCGTGCACGTGTCTTTGACGAAGTTCAACTAGTTGTCCTAATTATGACACAAGAGACAAACATGCGAACATGTTAGTAATCTCCTTAGGCTATACGGATTTGGAATTTTAATAGCAGGTGTAATGAATAAGGTTCAATAGTTGAGGGTCGAATAGTTCCACTCGAAACGTTTATTTTCTGGATCACTTGATGGGTTCCATAAACCGTAATGAAGCAAGTAGATAATCGAGCCCATATATGAGTCTTCAATTTCCTTTATGTCGTCATAGTCCAACTGGTGGAGCATACACCGCAGGTAGGCATGTTGTCTCTACCGTTAGGGTTTGAATAGAGTCAGAGCTCGGATTTTATGCAGCTGTTCCATCATTTCTACCGAACTGACTCGTTAGCCAAACAACACGATCCCTTCGGCTGTGCTGATGTTTCTAGGTCGTCGTTCACCGGTACGGTGCAAGTTATACCATACCGCTTGGCTGTCTGGAAGGCTTCTCTGTGTGATGGTTCTCAGTATTTGATTTAACATGTCGCTTAACCACAAGCGACCGATAATGAAAATGCTGAAAACCTAACATTCAACACCACCTATCTGTTTTTCGAAAATTGTTTGATTCAAACATTCGTTTTGCGAGGAACCGATTGTTGATATGCGTATTGTAATATGTACACTCGATACGACCGAGTACAATGAACATCAAGGGAATATGTGCTGTAACTATCCTTCAAAAGATGGTATGATCGTGAAACCCTCCCTTTGAGGGAACTTTGTCCCCAGTGTTGCTTGTCCTGTGTAGACCAGATGGTGCTATTAGCTATGAACAGTTCCAGAAAAACTTGAAGATGATTGCGGAAGGTGCCTTGTCTGTGTATGTAAACAAGGGTACCATCTCGTGTGTTATAGTGGAGTGCGAAGCCGGATATGGTCGATTGTACCAACGTATTTTAACCAGGTGTCTGTAATGGTTTAACCATCAATTGACAGAGGGAACGGACCCATATTTCCGAACTAATCCAAACTGCTGATGGCAATGCCAGCAGGACTATTAGTTATGTCAAGCGGACACTGGCGGACGGCAGCGAGTTTCAATGAAGGAAGCTTTTCAGTTCTCATGCAAAAAAGAAACGATAGACAAACGTGGGTTTTAAGATTCTGAACCGTAACCAAACGACGACAAAACTTATGGGTGTTGTATTACGGCACAGTCGAGCCTTAAATAGTGGTGCCAATTTTCGATTCACTCAGATAAGGTATATTTGAAGTTATCAAGCTACACATCTGTATTGGCCCCACGATGCTATCGCTTCCATTACGGTATCTGAGCCAGTAGAGCGTGTGCGTATTAACTTGCCGATTAATGTCATCAAGTAAGTCTTTCGAACGAAACAAGAACACACTCTATGCCAGGTGGCCTACCAATAAAGGTTAATTGTAAATCATGGGGTTGATAATTGTTCACCGAACCAACGCCACTTAGACAGCAATATGAACAAGCCGGCCGATTGAATGTACACGTCACAATAGAACCAAGGGCTGGTGCATCAAATCACGAACAAACTGAGTGAGTACTCATCATTCATGATTGGACACGCAAGCTTTTGCGTACGACTGAAACCAGTGCTTTCTAGTTCATCCTGTTGCGCACGTGACTGGCTGACTAACAAACAATAGGTCGATTCTGTTGAGAAACAATGCGGCGGTAGCTTAGCATCGTTCACTCGTTCACCTGGTCTGATTGTAAGGAGAGCGGAGAATTGGCATTTTCTACTGAGGTGGCTCTTCTACAAGTGACTGATGTTGAAACAAACCAGCACCAACACAAACAAGGATGACGTCGGTATGAAGCATATTATTAACCTGATTCGCAGTAATGAGAATATCATTCATTGTGCGAATGAGCAGGATAGCATCTGTAGAACTGCCCGCATGCGGTTATCGTGACATATAACACTAACAACGCCCTCTGCTAGTTTGAGTGTGCATCTGGCCCAACATTACAGCAAAAGACATAATAGTAGGTTTTAGCACTGCTGTTGAAAGGTATTGGGACGCCAAACTTGTGTCTGCATCCGTTCAATGCTAGACGTCATATTTGTGTAAAACAACGGATGGGTGGGGGTACGAGAAACCAGCGCCATACTTGCAACAAAATGGATGCAAACATGTTAAACTTGTCTTCCATTCACTTCTCAAATAATAAACTATAGCATGCAGCAGTTTACCGTTTGGGCATTTACACATTTTGAGGCTTCAACATGGACGAGGGATATATCTTGGATTTTGCCCAACTTAGCGCTTCTTTTTCTCTCGGCGCTATTCAACTGTAATGCCGTTGTTGAGGTTCGACCTGTTTGATGTGTTTTATGGCGGTTCATACGTATATTCTACTCATTTATGTATCCTTCTATGCAAGCTCATTTGTTTACAGCCCTCGTTGTTGTTACGGTTATCAATTTCTCGTTGTCCGCACTTGTGTAGTCTTGACGTGTAATCACGTGTGTACACATTTGCCTGATCATGTTGCGCCTGCAGTTCACGATTCATAGAACTCCTTACTCACTAGTTGCTCACGCGGTTATCACGTGGTTTGTTACGTCCATACACGAACGCATGACTGCCTACAGAATAGATTCCAAAGGTTGAGGCTTAATCGGTTTCCATTCCATGTGCTGGCGTGAACTGACTGTCATTTGCTGTATGTGAACACTGGTTGCACAACATTTCATGTGCGATGAGAGTAGGTGAGACCGGCTTGAAAAGATGTTACTTTTTCAGAGGACTTCTAAGCTTATCAAATGCGTTAAAAATAAGGCTGTTTTGGTATACACCATCAAAAACTGTCGACTGCATTTGTAGGCCCATCTGAAAATCGTGCTCACATACTTTTGAGTCGTTCTGCGGTCCATTTTCTTACTGGTAGCCACCGTGACGGCCAGTTTACTCATGCTACCTATACGTGAGTGCAATCTTCAGATTGAAGCTCCTGCCCTTCCTGAACGTTAGTGCCTGGTCGGAATATTGAGGGTTAAAATGCATGAACTTCTTGGGTCCAACACAACTCTATTAAGTTGGCGTGGACGGTCGAACCCTATCGAAGCTCATGAAAGATTGCTCGAAAGTAGACGATTATCAAAGCTGCTGCTGCTGATTGTGAACTTTTAAGATGAATCACTGCGAGAATCTATTGCTCGTACAGTGAGTAGGCTATCACATAAGTGTGGTCTTTCAGCGCCGGACATAGGTAGGGACTCTAGAAATAACTCCTTACATTGGACGCGAGCATTCCGCACTCACTCATTCGTGTCAAATGGCGTAATAGACTTAGTACAATCTCCCTGCTGAACGGTGGTGTTAGTGGGTTCATACAACCATTGGATTGGACCGGTAAGTAAGTTAAAATATTAAATTTCTGAGCGCCCGGTAAATCTCATCCGGTGGAGCGTTTGCTGCATCTTGGCACGCTGCTTCTGGTTCGAGTACAAGTAGGACTCGAATTTTAAACAATTGGAAAGAGTTCCTACCTTCTGGAGATCGGGAGTCTATTGGTTTTGCTAAGGTAACTTCTCCCGAAGTTATTAATATATTACTGAACGCAGTGTGAGCTGCAACCGATAGGCTAATCTCCTCTGGATAAATGCTTCGGCAGTTCTCAGATCCGAGCGAGTACACGGAGCCAAGTAGCACAGTGTTCGTCTAATCAAGTGTATTGATCTAGCGTTATTCGATGTCTAACGTAATTGTCTTTGTTACTATGATTGTCTCTTCGGATAGCGGCCTTTGGTCCACTATGCTTTCCTGTTAGCTTTTTTGGGTAGCCATTAGATGGTGGAATGAGTGTGCGTAAGTTTGGCTCCTCTGCTAGATTGTTTTGTGTATAGATTCTTGCTCGTGTGGCTAAAGGATCCGCTAAGGTCTGATTTATGTAGTACTGATGAAGTTCAGCTGTTGAACTGATCACGAATTCCCCATAAATGGCACTTCCAATAGTCATCTTCCTAACTTCTTGCGAATGCGTTTTGAAGTAACGAGCAATTCAGGGTAAAAAGACTCAAATTCATGTGCGACTTCCAGGTTCAGATGATCAGGTTATCTAAGATGTTTTCTAGCTCAACCAACTATTAGCACAGTATTTCAAGTTGTAATGCCTGCAGCCAACTCTTACTAATTTTCTGATATCAAAACTTCAGCTAACCCGGGTTTTAGTGAACTGTGTGTGACCACCTTCTCCATCAGTAAAACGAAAGGTGATATTTCAGTGCACAGCAATGAAGATTCCCTCAAACTGACAGTTCGGAGATACATACTCATGTGATTTGTTTCATCCAGCTCACACATATAATCAATTATATTGTATAACGGGTTGTTCGTCTTCAAAACACATCAGTGTACTAGCAAGATAGTGTCTAACTCAATGATCAATCCAAAACAACCTTTGGTAGAATATGCCTGAACGTCCCATTTCACTTGACTCGGATCGTTAGCTAGTAAACGTGCTACCCTGTGGTACAGAGTTTCTTATTGCCAGTATAGATCTAGGTGACATCAGTTTTGTCTTCAGGAGGCTGTGGAGTTAAGGTTTCCATTACCCATACGATTTAAGAGTTTCCCGTTATATCACCAGAGCAGTGTTTGCTAATCTGGGGCACCTATGGCGACAGGTGTCTCTCTGATACTTGAACATCGCGTATATAAGACAACAGCGAGAGCTGCTCACGGTGGAGGACACGAACCGTTTCCAGGTATTTGACCACCGATGTCTGCGTTCAGTTGCTCGTATCGAGTGTCACTGGTGAATAACGGAGAGGTTAGGAAGCAGGTGTTTGGCACTGATTGCCAAACGAGTTCTTTTACACACTCCTCACGTTTGCACAGACTTAAATGATTAGGTCATGTAGTAAGGATGTCAGCTAATCGTCTGCCACACCGAACACTGCCGATGCTGTAGCCGACTGGCGCAAGGTGCGAGGGGGGTAGATGACCTGGCACAGAGGAATGAAATCGTTCACGAAGGAGTTGGTCACTGTAGATCAGGTTCGTCTCCTGGGCTGGAGCCTCGCGACTCACAGAGTCGGTGGCTGGGGCTTCAAGTGAGATGGCAGCTAATGGAACTCAGTGACTTGGACGTTTTGGTTGTTTGGCCGAGTTGTCTGTGAAGTGCACTGAATGATGCGTGGTAGAGAAAGCCCTAAGGAAGCTGTTGCTGAGAACGCCTTACTTTCATCTATAGTTCAGTTGTTTGTGTACAAAGTGCGGACACCTTGTTGCTGACTGTTTGAATAAAGAGGAGGCTGTTTTTAACAGTTTGGTCCCTTCCTCCTTTTTCCTTCTTTCTTACTGTACTGGGTTTTTTTCTTCTTCATGGTTGTGTGACAGTTAAGTATCAATGTGAACCACTGATGTATTGCTGTCTGTAATCATGATGATGATGATGGTGTCATATCACCAGTTGTACGCACTTGTATAAAGGTGTCGGATGCCGTGACCATCCCTATCAGTGACACTGTCTGCTTCATCCATTTGTCGACATTTCTTTTGGTGATCTTATATTGACAAAGTTCTGTGTAAGATGTGTAAGATGAAATTCAGAATCCTCCTATCTACCTCAACTACTAACGTTTTCCGCTTTAATTGGGGATTGGTCCACTGCCTTCAAAAGTGTCATTTTGAATGTAAACACTGATACTTCCGATCCCAACTGTCCTCAAGTGGCGGCTCATAACCCGTTGTTCAGTTGATTTCGGACCGTTCACTTTGACTGAACCAACCGTCTTCACTTTTTGCTAATACCATTCAAAACACCGAGTTCACTTGATTCAGTTCAAGAGGAGGAGATATATCGCGAAATTTTAATGTTTCGTTCGCTCCCACCAATCACGAACGTGAAACACCGGAATGTGTGGGATGCGAATGACAGTCTCGAGTCTCAGGTTTGGCCCTGATGAAGGATCACTGTCAGTTCCAAGACAGATAAGCTGCCGGAGTCAACAGTTTATGCATACACGCACTTGCACTCTAATATTGGACAGGACAGCGACTATTCGTTGGCATAACCTTAGAGAACGCGCAATTTCGGATTCCGGTTGCGCAATAGCACGTCAAACGAGTTGTCAGGTCACCGTTACAATCCGTGAAATTCTCAGTATAAAATTTGGCTATATCCCGGCTGGAATAGATCCCAAATGCTCCTTTCTGCACTAGGTGACTATGACCCGGCCAACTTCATATACACAAAAGACCAAAAATTCTTCTCCGAAACGTGAAAAATTCTGAAAATGATGTGACTGGTACGTGGTCGCAGAGGGAATGTTGTGCCGAAGTCACTGTCTGTTGTCTGTTACGCTGTTCACGCGATTCGATATTCGCTGTACCGGGCCCACATCCGACTGCGTCATCGCGGGCTGGTAACAACGGTGGCCGGGCTCGAATCACACAAATGGGCAGATCCGTTATTGGTGTCTGTGCGTCGGCAACGGGTCAACAACCGATGAGTTTGTTTCGGAGTGATATTATCACTCGAAGTTACGAGTATAAAAGGCTGAGTGGGAAGTTTTGTGTTATTCCTACTTATCTTGCTGTGCGAAGTGACGAATGTGGGCTATCATGTGTTTATCTACGTGGTAAACAAATTGATAATAATTTGTTTTCAACTCCTTGCGCATCGAAATTTTCTAAATTAGCCGCGAGTTTTACGGATAGCAGTTATCCCCTTCGAATTTCGTTGAATCGATCGGAATTTGCATGGACATGTTTTTGTTGCTGTGTGTCTGAAAAATAGTCTGTCATTTGCATCGCTGCCATGGGCGGTGAGTTGCTTCAAGGTCATTCAAGGCTCTGATTTAAAAAATTCCATTTAAGCACAACACGAGCTCACGCAACCTGATTGCGTCTGTTTCAGCTGTTGCTAGGCTTCGATGCTAGATCGATTTTGATCAGTTCATTGTCTCACGATAGGTGACACCGCGGGTGCGAATCGGGCAGACTTGGTGGATCATGTTAACACAACGATCAGTTATCGAACTGTTTATCGACCTTATCGATCTTCTCCCTAACTGTGCCGGAGATTGTTCCTTCATTTGTCTAATCAATTATGTGGCCAAACGGACAATATACTCTGCTCTACAACTGTATGAGAATAAATAGTTATGTATAGGTACAGTTTGAGCCGAGTCTCTGTTTTTGTACTAAGGATTGGACACGCCAAACTGATATACAACGTTGCAGCATGAATAATTCTATCATGTGGTGTTCATGATTAGAGTGAGTAACTGCGCCACCTAATTGTTTCTTCTCTAACACCTGCACATCATTCTGCCCCGTTCCTGGATCCCGAGATTATTGGACGCACCGATCAGAGTAGGCGTTCTCCTGCGATGTTTTAATAAATAAATCAAGTCCATTGTTTAAGGAGTCTTCCGAACACACTCCCTACCTTACTACAACGCCGTCCCAGCATATTTCTTAATAATTCTACTTACTTGGTGCTTAACCATTAGGGCGGTGTAAAAACCGTTGAGGTTGCCAAGTGTAATGGAGGTATACCTCATACCTCAGCGATAGATGACGGGGACATAGTGGGCAATTTGTCAGTCAACAAGGACTGCACGAGCTTCGTTGTATAAGATAACCGATGTGCTTCTTCTAAATTTATCCCTCCGAGATTGGGCGTATTTACTTCGAACGTTTCGGGGTTGCTGATGCCCCCCAAACGCGAGTCCTATTCGACACTTCACTTTTCTAGCCAAACGCTCGGCGTCATACGCCATCGCTCTGAATGCGTTTAAAAAACTTTGTCACAAACGTATATGCACATCCACCACACTCGTATCTTGTTGACTTGAATAGAACGCTCACAACATCACTGCATATAAGAGAAGATCAGAGGCATATAGTTTGCACTGTAAATTGCGCTGTGGTTAAAAGAGTCATCAGTTCAGGAAAAGAAATTTTTTAGCAAACTGATGTGGTTGTTCTGAATCGCCGGCATTTAGCAAATCTTCCACCAATACTCGGCGTAATTATACATTCATGTTTGTTATTTCTACTCTCATTGATTCCGGGTGCATACTCTGTTAATCGGTGGAACATCAATGTCAAACCTCTCGAGGCTGTATTTCAACATTAGAATAATCAACTAGTCATTTGAACTACATTTTAGTATCATTGGTCACTGCTCACAGCATGAAGATATCACCTAAGAACTGTTACTCCCGTACTCATCTTTTCCGTCACAAATAACTGCCTACAATAACTGCTCAAATTAGAAGACGAATTATACGGGAAATATTGATTCTCACAATAACGACAATGTTTGCACATTTGTTATTGAGATTGTACACACGTTGCAAGTTGACACTGCCCAACATCCGTTGTAAAATGTAGCTTTCTGTATGCCCATAGTGTAATACCTGTTACGCGCTTCAATCCGTACCACTTGTTTGTAAGTTCGGGTAAACGATCTCTGGACGACATTTAAATTGGCAGTTTTTTGTGTGGAAATTACATGAAATACCGGACGTTGAACAGTCATTAGTATGAAGTAAAGTAGATTGTCGCAAATAACAATGAGACTTGAAATACCTACGAATGACCTGTCGATCGTAGTGAGCCGACATCTTTCCATTGGACATTTCGGTATCGCATATTGAGGAAACCACAGCATCAATTGCATACAAAGGTGATTACCAGTTCGACACCAAATTAGGTTGATCACAGTGCACAACTGATAAAACGGACAAGACAGATTATAATTTATTTACACGGAATTGCTCGTGTTTGTACTGGTGTTTCACAAGGCTGACACTGTGGCGCGTACTTTCGTCGCCGGCTGTGAACAACACGATCTACGAAATTTTCGCACGATTAGCGTGGGACACATCTGCATGCTGGAGGCTTTTTCCCCCTGTTTTAGATATCCATTGACTTTACGCTATCACATTGGAATCCCGACGACTAATAAGGATCATCTCCTCAATCCACTGTTGGGGATCATTGAGTTGCTTTTCAATCGAGTATATGTTCATAACTTCCTTGCGACACACCCACTTCAATCAGATGTTTCTTAGCCACCATTCTTCAGCATCTTGACTCACATAGAGCAAAGTTGCCAACGTTACCAACACTACACTTCTGTTGCAAAATTAAACTACGCTGGGCCTCTTTTAGGTCCATTCGTCATAGTGACTTTCATGCTACTTTGAACCACCGATGTCTTTTTTTGTTTGATAACACACGACTGTCATTACTTTCTCGATGATCTCTTCACTACTCTTGATAATCCAGCGCGATCTGCTAGCATTCGGAGAAATAGCTGTTTTTGTGAACGTATTGGTTCTTTCATTTTGGCATCAAGTACTTGGTGGATCTGTTAAACTTATGTTTATTTCAGACCGGGGTGGATAACAAAATGGTACGATGTTGCGGTTCGTATCTGTGTGTGTTTTACGTAAAAATCTTTTTCCAGTTGCTTGCATGAAGGAGATTGTCAGAAACTGCCCATAGTGTTTCATATTGTCCGGTGGTTGCCGACATTACTCGCACGTCGTTTCCCGCAGTCTGAATTACACAGGTGCACTCAGGTTGCCATTACACTACAGAATGAAGTCAGCTTGTAGTGAGGAGACAATCGTGTGCCCCAAGACCGAATCACATGACTCCGTGCATGTGCCGAGGCCGATCACGTGTCCTGTCGCGATATGTGCGTACTGAACTGCAATGTAAAACTTAAAGATGAGTCATACGGCTCGATATTTCTAGTCTGTGTTGCTTCATTGAGTCGCCTGTGCCCAAACGGGACGATGCGGACAGTTAAGTTGCGAAAATGAAAGTGATCACAATGACCGTCGAGTCACTGACACTAAAACGTCAGTTTCCTATCCTGTTTACTACCCAGTTTTTGTTTAACGGAAAAGTACACCTACCCCGGCGTGTCCAACTTTCACCGACTTTCCGCAGTGTAATGTTCCTGGCAATCATCCACGTTGGAGTGCTGTCAGTCGACCCGGATGGCTCTTTCACGGCTGCTCCTAAAGAGTTATGGCGAGAACGATCATTTCAGTTTGATTTAATTCCATCCTGAAGGTCGATCAATAGCTCACGCCCGCCACCGCCAGAGAACAGCCTGAGGACCTGGCAGTTGAATATGACTACCCACCGCATACATAGCTAGAGGCCAGTCAAGCATGCTGTCGTCCACTATGTGCTTAATGTCACAAAATTAGCATTCAGGCATATCAATCGCGAGGTCAGCAAATCCAAACGACCATCCCATCGCCCGATCCGGTGCTTCGAGATCCAAAATCACTGGTGTCCTTGAAATTGGTGAAGTTAAATTCACGGACAATTTACAGCCGACGTGCGACAGACTAACCACGGATGACACATGTAGCTATAAAACTCGTCGACCACTCATTATTGATTAGTGCTCGGGTGCTGCCCATGACAACAGTATTTCACTACTGATAAACAAAGCCGTTCGGAATTATATGGTACCGGGGCGAACTACATTTAGCAGAGGAGGAACTGAAAAGCACTTCTTATTTATTCTGTAATAAAGAGCACTGTGGAAAAGGATAATCCGTTCGCTTCCTATGGCATATTAAATTCAGAACAACTTTCGTCAGAATACCGTGAATTCGAAGGGGTTTCGTCAGACGAAGTAATGTACAGTTGGACGATAAATGCAGGTGTCCTGAGGGAATCAATGAACCCCTCAGTTAAATGGGAAAAATATTTGAGACCTTCACCACAAGTCACGGGAGAACATAATCCCAATTTTACACTGACTTTTGACTAACAGGAGCTGATTCTTTCGAAGACTTTCCGCGGCCTCATGGGCTAGATGACCTAACAATTCCAGCATGAAATCCTGGTTATTTGTTGACTCCATGGGAGAGTTCGTCTAGTGTGTTGCCTTTTTGAAACTTCTCAAATCTGATTGGACGCTTTCTGGTGATATCGTTTTTGGGAGTACTGGGTGGCCCGTGGCCTGACGGAAGGTGCAACAACAGGTTTTTCAAGACGGGTTTACTGCTGGCAAAAGAATCTTACGGAGAACACTTCGTAGAACCCGCCGTGGGTTACTGCAAGAGGTTCATACGGAAGCATTGTCGTTACGTGGGACGGGTTTCCATCAGAGTAATATAGGCCAACAGTTCTTACTCCGTTATTAGACAAGAAGATAACATTTCGTCTTCTCTCTCTCTCTACTGTATATAGAAGATCAGATGTAAATCACCCCAGTAAAGCAACACCAGTCGTTATCAAGTTGTGTACAAAAATCTGAGGTTGCCGTCGCCAACAACATAATTTAACAAAACAACCACCGCTCTAGAAGATGGCTGGTTGCTGCACGTCCTAGACACCGCACCTTTTACCACGAGTTCACTTCAAAAGGAGGCTGTGGATGTATTGCTTGACAAAAGGTGATGTCTCATCGTGTTGATCGGTCGGATGTGTGGAATACATCATGTGCACTTGGATGTTCTACTCATTTTGTGGCTTGGTATTCCCGTCTTCGATAAAACGGCAAGGTAAAAGACCGAACTGTAGGACTGAGAACGCATTTACCGATTTTGGGTTGGAAACCTTTTAAACAGTTCCTGTCTCGTTGATCGCGGCCGAAATGCATGGGTGTCATTCTGTAAGTCGTGCGGAAGCGTTTGAATTCGTACTGCTTCTCCGATTTAGTACGGTTGACTGAGTTGTTTTCTTATGAAACATGATTACACACACACACATTTGTTGTTATTGCGCTGAAAAGTTGCACCCGAAATTTGCTCTGGGGCAGGCGGTTGTTCTTTAGTCAGTGTGTTCATGGGCACTGATACATTTGCCCGTTTGTTGTTGCACTTTACAAAGTAAGTAAGAGTTTGTGGACCTAATTCCGTCGTGCTGCAGTCGTCATTTGTGATCATCCTTTTTCTGGCCGTTTTATTTCTGTGACAGTAGACAAACTGAACACTTGGTCATTTTAGTCATTGAAAAATTGTTATCGTTCTGGGGATAGGGGAATGGTAGACAGCGCTTTGTAGCGTCCTGGCTAGCCGACCGATCTTAACCAGATTTAGGAGTAGTTCCCCTCATTCCGTAGACTACAGTCATTAAGATTAGTGTATTTTGAACAAATACAGAAAAAGTTACTGAACTAACAAGATCACTTGATTGTTTTAGAACCAACGATATCGAAGAATTTTACCGCAGTCGAACATCTCTAGGAGCGTGTGCGATGGAAAGTCGATATCAGTGGCGTTGAAATTCAATGACACACGACCGCCGAGGTAAAAATGAACCTTGGCAATTTATTTGAGTAGGCCTGTCACTATCCCAGTGCCATGGTGACTTCAGTGTGTTACTGCCCATATGACTTTGTAGTCGCATACTCGAGCTTACATTGGGTCGTACCGTTACGCTGATAACCACGTTGTGGACCACCCACGTGATTGAAGTTGAATTGCGCGGATGGTCAAGTTAGTTACTATCGTTCTCTTGTTCACACTTGGTCATCGGAAAGAGCGAAACAGTGTTTGTTCTTGGAAGTATCATGATAGAAAGGTCGGTGATTAAATGGCCAGGAATCACTCATCTGGCAAGTGGCCTGTACATCCCCTTGTTCAATATAACGTAGATTCCATGCGTTGACTGGAGCGAGTTGTGGGTTGATCTTTCGAATAAAACTTGTCTGGTAGAAGTGTCACAGTACCGGTGAATCTTGCGCTGTGCTGCTTCATTTGGACGAGTAATTGACTCTCGCATGGCGATAAGGCCGCGTTCTCATGCTTGTGTTCAACCGGACAGTTCCGAATGACTCACCGAAAACTCCCCCTTTTTGACCAGCTTTTTCTGGTACATCTAAGTCCCGTCAGACGATTCTGAAAACTCTTTTGATTGGGTCCTTTCCTTTCTCGTTTTTTTCTTTCTCCATGTACAGAGTTTGCTTTTTTCCCTCATGGTTGTACGGCAGTTTAAGCATTGGTGTGGACCACTGATGTATTGCTGTCTGTGATGATCATGATTTTGGTTGTCATTCAGAAGAACCAACGCACCCTCATGACTATAATCGTCTCAGCCGAAATTGGGAGTCTAACTGGCAATGTCCTCATCGCCTATATAATTGAATTAATGGAAACTGTGACAAAGAATTAAGTAGGTGATCAAAGCATGTAGAAATAACACATTCGTCCGTAAGATGACTCTCTCTCTCTCACACACATAAACCTGGTCGATATTTCTGTGCTTGTGGACGTGGGAGATTTTGGTCCTATGTGCGCTTAGCCTTGTGTTGTTTATCACATTTTGAGGTAGTGTTCACTCTTGTAATCATCAGTGATCGGCTCCCCAAGAGACCATTGTCAGCACTCTGACCGTCTAAACCGGTTTCGTACGATATATCTCTGACTGTGCCTATCATGTGTAGTTGTTTCTTTTGCTGTTTTTTTTCCAGGGTTATGTGGAAATGCAATGTGAAGACTATTTGGAACCACGAAAAGGTTTACGGGATTTTGAAATCGTTGCGATCTGATACATCTGTACACATCTACCATAAGCATACATGCATTAGCACGAAGTCATTCGTACATCATTTTCGTATCCGGAATTCAAAAAGAACGCGAATAAGACACAGATGGCCACAAGATTTTATACATATATATATATATATACGAATATTTTTTCTCAAACTTTTGTATCGCCTATCATGTATTTACACTATTATACTTATTATACCATTTGATCGCTTTCGAATTCGTTTCTCCTTTTGTTGTCCCTAATTCGAATCACCCTGGCCGTTGATGACAATACATCATTGATCGATAGTGATACAGTGATACTATTGCACACCCTTAGAGGAAAAAATAGTGCGACCGTTGTGTTAAGGTGAAAGGGGAATTGAATTTAACTAGTGAAATCCCCACCCGGAGATTCAAACGATCAACCTTGCGCCAGTTATCTTTGTCAGACAAACATGACCGCGTCGCAAAACAATTAAATTTGCGGCTGTCGGCACTGTGTTCCATCCTGCGGTAATCCATCCTGTATGCACCTCGCATTTTACGCCGGTCAGGTGCGCCACACCACCAGACGATTGTTTTACACCAACACATAACCCAGCTGTCTAAATTCATGAAGTATTCCAGATTGGACAGTTGAATTCGCTTGATGCTCATCGTTGTCTGCTGGTTAGCGCCATCTGATATATACGCTGATGGTCGTATGTTAGAGTACGATTCTGACTGTTCGCAGCTGTAGAGTGATATTGCTATCACGGCTGCTTTATGTACTCTGGTTGAACCTCAGTTGAATACCACTTTGTCGCTTGAATTTGTCCATGTTGACGAAGACCGCTTTGATCTCGCGTCTAAAGGCCTGTTTTAATTCAGAAACTTCCATCGCCGAGAACAAGGTAGCGACTATGCTTGCTTTGTGTTTGGTCATCAGACTAATTAAAACACAACGAATGAAGGTAGGAACCGGGGTGAATAGGAAAACCGGGTTATGGAGATTTCGGATTGACTGTTTAGTGACATTTACGCAATCATCCCACTAAATTGTGAAACTGCCTGCTAGTGGTTAGAGGTGTGTTAATCGACCATGTGAACTAAGTGCAGAGGTCAGGGTTGCGCAACCAGGTACGAGTTGCCTCGGCAGCGAACAATATTCAGATTTTTACTGCCCTACGTCGGTTTCGGTACCCTCAGTAGACGTTCTGGCAGGCATTTCCTTCACTTTGGGCTGATTAGAATTGACCGGCTGACGAACAGTCATTTTTAAAACCGTTTCAATTCTTCCCACACGGGGTGATATTCACACATCCTATCAAAAAATCCCGCACATTTACGATACTCAACACGAACAAACAGGTGGATATACACAACCTGCTTGCTTTCAGTTGTGAAATGGTAACTGCGGTGGAACGGAGGCTTACGCTCAGTAGTTGAGCTTCAATTCAAATTCCTTAGATAGACAAACTTTTGCGCTAACTTCGGATGTTTTTTTCGCAACGGGTACTAGTTAATACCATTTTTGCAGAAAGTGACGGGCTTCAACACTACTGCTCGCATCGCCTTCCATATAAACCGTGTTAGATAGCCATTCTCACGCAGTTTCCTGGGTGAATGCTCCGAAAAAATGCGAACGGTTCTACTCCCACCCAAGGGGGATTAAGCAGCCACCGGCGCAATTTCATGTTCAGTCAACATGGTCGACTGACGACCATGATAGGGTTAAGTTTTCAAACCGACAAGAGCGCGAGAGCTGTGCATGGTGAAACGTCAGAAATATCGCTCGGCCAGTCATCTTTTCGTTCATAACTTGTAAATCAGACTTGATCACGTTACTACGGGAGCTTCCTTGGGTTGCAAGTTGAGCAACGAATTACCTCGAGGATTGACTGCGAGATAGATTGGATCGTTTGACAACCAGACAGTCGCAGGTGGTTAACGGCTGTGCTGGTAACATCACCCTATTGCGTTAACGTGGCAATTGCTCGCCATTCGAACCTATTCGCTGACTTCTGAAGCAGCCACTCATCAAGACTGCTTTGTTTGATCGGATAGACTTCGATGAGTATGAGGTTGTTGCTTCCTGTCTGGCTTCATCGATACAAACAAGAAAAATGAATGAAGGTACGACTGGTTTTGTCACAGTAAGGTCACTTTAGTTCATCCGCGCCAAGAGGTCGCTCCTTGCACACGGGGTTCCATTTTCGCCTTTCGTATGTTAATTGCCGGGATTTCTTGTAAATCTTGCCAAGCACTCCGTTTTCCTCCAGTGGCCGTCTTTTTCATCATCCTTCAGCTATGTGCAACAGGACCCGGCCTGTAAAGTGCACCGGCACGTTTCATAATTCAGAGGTTTTTTTGTCAGACAGCGTACAGTAATCAAATTTGAAACCGAAAGAGTACCTCTGTCATGTGTTTTTTAGCGCACGCTAATGCACGTAATTTTCACAGCTCTCCTTCAGTTTGTCGACTGAAACCGTCACGGATTTGATATTGATATTACTTTCTGGTTATGGGCGTTGTGCTTCATGGTGGCTTCACGATACCACCCACGCTTATCTCCGGCTAACATTCACTAAAAGCTTCCATACCTTTCAATTTTAGGGATTTCAAGTAGTTTTGAGCTACATGCATCTATTTCATTTATCATGCTTTGTCAGTTGAGTAGGGGAGCTCACATATCAGCATTTGTACTGATATGGTTGACGGCATCCCCTGTCAGGATTAGTCAGACGATTATCGAAGCCAAAAATGTCTACACACATTTGTCACCATAAGTGTCTGTACTATGTCGTTTGCGGTTCTACCGTCACCGTTCGTATCCAGTATAAACCCAAAGTTGGGATGCCCTCGACTGGGTGCTTTATATCACAACCGGTCCAGTTTTTTTGCCAGGAAATTTACAGCTTGGAGAAATTCCGGGAGTTCATGGGTACAGCTTGGGAGAAAAAGAAGGTTCAGCGGAAGTTTTCAGTCGTGGATGGTTGACAGTAATACCATTGCAAAGCGTTATGAGAAAGTGTTCAGAAGACAGCACAAGGCAAATTCTACTGAGCGTACCGTGGGCATACTTCAGTCTGCGGCAAACAAAACCTGAGTGACTGCAACAGCGAAAGGTCGAATATAGCGTCACCTTGCCGCATCGGCTTGACGACCAGACTGTCTGAAGACTCAACAGGCCTTCCCGAACGTGTGCTTCGAATTTGCGCTTGAGTCCACATATCGGTGACGCTGTTACTGTAGGCTGGTGGGTTCTAGTTTGGACTCACCCGAAGGTCGGAAGAGTATGCTGTGAGTCAAACGGTTAATCTTATACTGCAACCTTAGCCCAATTAGACTGAACCGGTTATCTGAGCTTTGCGAAAACATAATTCGTGACGGGTGTTGAAGTTGCTGGAGGACTGAATAACCTAAAATTATGCCCTCGTTGACATGCCAAATGGCTGAGAACTGTCCCAGTTAACGCAGCCTTCCTGGATAACGGAGCTTTTCGTTGAATAAGATCACTGTCCCCCATGATATACGGACAAGAAGCTTGGGTATTTAGTTCAGGATAAGGGCGCACCATTAGGTTGAACATGGTCTGATTGAGTGGCTCAGGCACAGACTTCATCATATTGGTTACGGATGCTTAGCTAGGAGTGAAGCTGGAGTGCAGTAAAACAAACGTTCCCAAGTCACGTTCATTAATAAGGGTGCCTAGTGTTTCACCTCGAAGACGGTGCACAGTTCATCCCGAATAACTCTACATCCTGCCCCGTTGAGTGGGAGCCCGCCGTATGCATGTAATTTTAGCGGTTGATTGGCGAACCAGAATTTTTAACGTGACTAGGAGAGAAAGTAGATGTCTTAGTATAGAATCTCGCGGCACACTGCGTCGTGCAGCACCCACCATTTGTTTTGACATTGAAATGACAGTTGCACAATCTTTGATACTTAGAAACAAAGCCGAGATTTATACTATTAACTGAAGACGAAGGCAGAGACTGAGTCGGGAAGGAACACGAAACGACATTGGGCCAGTAGTAGGCACAGGGGTTGTTGTGGAAGTTTCTGCTGATCATATAGAGTATGGAAGCTAAACATATGATCTTCGTGGTATATGGACCGAAGAATGCTTTGGTTTCAAGACCCAGCTAAATTGTAGCACAGCCTGTGGGGAACTGTTGAGGTCTCGGTTCCTGAAAATGGTGTTCTGCCGGACGGCTAGGATCGGTTTATATAAATGTAAAAGGTTGTGACCTGTTTGTTTATCTGTGCTCAACGCTTACATGGCCTCGTTAATGGTCCACTCTGGGCGTTTTGATGATTTTGGTCACTCGAGATTGCCAGTGTATCCAGCCCGTCAACACAGTGTGGTCGCGCGCTTGAATGCACCTCCGTAGGTCACACCTATTCCGGTGGTCCCGTTCAGCACTTTATCTTCACATGACCTGAAATCACTATTACCGTCTAAGACTTACTTTATGACGTTTTAATGGTATACTTACCCTGTGCTGTCCATACATCAGCTGGGTGATGGCGCATCAGCCGTTTGAACACTGTACACGCTTTTGAAGTGGGGCTGAATGAAATTTCTATGGAAGTGCGACAGATGCAACCAGTTGTGTGACGTTTGAGTTATGTAAGTCCAAATTCCCCCACTACTCACCAGTAACTGTACACGCTGTTTGCGTAACATAAGTTTCAAGGACCCGCTGCAGTACGCGACGTGAGAAGATCGTCACTCCGCATACACACCGTGTCCTCTGAATGTGTGTGTAAATTGACAAGGCTGGCTTGTGCTGTTGCATTGTTCACTCACGGTTGTGAATGATTCCACTACGATTCAGTAAGCCGCGGCCTACCCACATGGCCCACTTGAAATCTCAGCAGATGGCCCTGAGATACTTCATCCTAACCCCGCGACAAGCTGAGAAGTTTTTTCATATACGTGCTCTCAGGACATCATGCGATCCTCAACCCACAGAATTGAGGCAGAGCATGTGAAGGCACCGTGCGACTAAGCAGATATAACGTTACCGAACTTGAAGTCTTACCATTTGAACATATAAATACTGATGTTCCGTGGTTCCCACAGGTGCTCCGCTGTCATCATCATCGTCATCAAAAAGCTGTAAGTACACCGTCAGAAGTGGGCATAACCCGGCGAAACATTTTTCTATCCGCGAGTGATTGCTTCTCGTTTGGAACCGATTCGGTCAGGAAGTTTAGCTTCTAAGACCACGTGTTCCTATGATATGACTAAAACGTTTAATGGCGGTATACAGCTTGCATGGTGTCTAAGTGCGTTGTTCACGTGCGACCACAAGTGAACGGGCTGTCACCGTGTTGCAAGCAGGCTGGGCCGTCTCACCTGCTGAGGATTACGTGATCACAGCACGATTGGTGACCATTATGGGGAAGTGTGGCAAAAGCGGTTGAAAAGCAGAATTGTAAAAAGCCTCTGATGAACCCCATTGATTTGTTTTCCCAGAAAATTACAGGCGGAAATCTAGCTGTAAGTGACCATCGAGACTACGACAAGTGGCCTTTGGACCCCGATGGATTGCCAAAACCAATCGTTTTTTTAGTTCAGGGATTTCTGTTAGCAAAATAATATTCTATTAGTTTCTCGTGCGGTGACGGTGATATCGAATATGTTTCACCATTTACTCGAACTGTTTCCGGGTGCTTTCACTGAACTCAGACAATTGGACTGGGGTATGAGGTACTGTGTCTAGCACATGTTTCAGCGGGCAAAATTTATTCAGATCAACGGCCTTTCGACAGCGAATTGGCGATAATGCGAATTGGTTTCAAGAGAGTACACGGTGTGAAGTTTTGTGACTGTGTGAACTGTTCATCGGGGTGACACATCGCTTTCTCGTGGGGCTTTCATACACTATCCACCCGAAAATACCTCTTGTTGGGACATGACAGTCGCTTATGTTTACCTCCAGTAATGTTATCGTCAAATTTGAGCCTGTTATAGTATGTACGTGACATTGTTTCACTTTCTATTGACTCCCACTGCCTGGAGATCGAAGAAGCGTGGAGAAAACGCATCAAGTGAGACAGACAGAGTATTCCATAGACCATTCGTCTGCCAGCACAGTCAAAATGTTTACTGAGTCGTCACAGGGACTCAACTACATGTGGGGGTAACAATTTGAGATGTCAGGTTGTCATATTTTAAACTTATAAACCGGTATCACAGGTCACCGAATTTCAGAAGCTTCTGCAAACTACCTTGTCGCCAATCTGGACGCTGTCACGTTCGTATAGAATTTCCAGTAGGCTCCTATGGAATAGAAGCACAACACTCAGGCTTCTCTCTTCTTAAAGATGAGACTTAGGTATCTCCTACTGACGGGCCGTAACAAGAGGGAAGGTCGAGTATAGCGCTTCTTTTCGAAAGAGCCGACTGAAAAGTCTGTGAGAACACGACAGGTGTGATCAGTTTCGGGTGAATTTCAAGCTATATCGGTAAACTGTGAGACGAATAAATGGTCAGGCAATCAACATCAGTTATATGGCTTCGCTCCCATACGAAGAGGGCGATGGGTGCTTTGTTAGCTCCCTGCACCGATTCAGAATCCACTCACCCAGAGCGAATGAAGCAGTTTATTGCCACTATCAGTAAACACTCCTCAGTATCGATCGATCAAGTGATTCTTTCTGAATACTGGTCATGTGGACCGTTTACTCGTTCAACTGGTTCGACAGACTTCTATCGCCTTGGTCACGAACTGAAGTTTGGCCCTCGACTGGAATGTAGAGAGCAGAATGATCGGTCTCGAAAACGCGTAGTGGCTCGGGGATGACGGACGACGACATGCAGATTCCCAAAAGGCAGTGTGCTAGTTGATGCAAGTGCTACTATCTGGCCAACTGAAAAAAGTTACCTGATCTCTCTGTGGCCAACCAATATTGTCGGCCGGGAGTGACCAAACATTCTCCGGTGCTTATTCTCCGACCAGTCGATAGAGACTTGAGAAGGAGTTCCAATAGTTCCATAACGAATTCTTCTTGAGAGTGCGCTTTCCACTTTTGTCCAACTGTGTACGATACTAAGGGCATGGTATCCAGACAAGCACAACGGCGATAGCTATGATGGATTCGTGTGAAAATCGGTCAGCCGACGGGGACACGGCAAACAGTAATAGTCACCTAAACGATCGACAACTAGAAACGAGTAGTGCACTTACCTAAAAGTGCAACAATACCGCGAACGCAAACCATGTCCTTTTGCATATCGGTGCCGGGCTAGATAACCAGTGTTGATTGCCAATCACCATTGCTTATGTACGCCGATGTATGCGTGCACGTATGGTTTGAGCAGAGTGAATGCCATAAACCGTTCTGTGCACATTTTCTGTCACCAACCTACTGAAATGCTGAACTTAATCACAGGGGACAAAATCAACACTGGAAGCGAAAACCGACATGTTTGTTTGCTAGAGGAAACCCAAACCGATGACGTTTTGACCAGTCCTATTAAAATTGGATAGACGAACCAGTCGGTCGTGACCACTCCCGATTTGCATAGAACGTCTCCTTGCGGAATTGTTTATGCATTCAAGAAATTCCCGATGTTACCTTACTTAAATAACTAGCAACGGAACACCGTCTTCTTTTTTATGTCCAGCGTCCACGGTGCTAAAATAGTGACATCTGGCACCCTGTGACAGTTTGCGCATGCTTCAGAACTTCCGAACATCGACAGCGTGCCTCAATTTATCGCTGGAATCAATGTACCCCGGCAGTAGACCACCGATACTGACTCATTCCGTCCATCATAGCGCGAGTGACCTTGTGATATTGACTGTCTCACGTCATGGGTTGGTTTCCAATTCCACCCTAAATTGTCTTACGAGAAAAAAATGGATGTCCGATGCAATAGTGCACAGGACCGGTAAGGCAGTCCAAACTTGTGCGGCAGCATAAATAGTTCAAGAAACGCTCCAAATTACGCTAGTATCAATGCTTATCCGGTTCCATTGTTTGCGTCAAAGTTACCAAAGAGTATCGTGCAAAATGTGGCTGATGTGAAATTTGAACATAATTCGTCCAGGTTTGATTGTGTACTTTATAGAAATGAGGAAATGTCCTGCATCCTATGAAAATATCTGGTATTTTTTCACACTTTTCACACATTTCCACTCCCTTTGATCAAGTATGTCACCAAGCATCGCATAATGTCCACCAGGTGATGATCGTAGTCAATGTCGATCGGACTATTTGGGAAAGGTGGGTGATTTAGTTTAGACACTTATGTTTCGAAATCGATAAAAGATAGCATTAACATCGATTTATATCGTTTCCAGTCTAATGTGTCTCCATATCGTTTTCAAGTGTTTTAATACCAATTTAAAATGTCCCCGGAGGCTCCTCTGTGGTTTTGTGTGGTTTTTGTGATCACAACTAGTTCACGCGTGCTGGTAGAGATTGATTGGCTCTTTAGCGGGTTGGGAGAACACATCCGCCAAGCGCAGGGAGCAAACAAAGCTGGCTCCATTGAACGCAGTTAAGAGGTTGTCAGGGCGCTTGCTAAAACGTATGCACCGAGCATTGGTCGCGTTGGTGTGTCACTACGACATAGACTGCACACGGGCAACACCTCCGGCAAACCGGTCTGCTGTCTGTGAGCACAAGGTCGAACCACTCAGATGGGCATTGCTGTCCGTAGGACCAAGTGATTCGGACTCTTGAGTTATTGGCATCCGGTAGGCCCCCCAAGAAAACCTTGTTTTCTGTTGCCTCTCAGGTCAGATTTTAAGTCAGGCACTCGGGCTGAGTTCCCTCAAATCAACCCCCGTCCGCGGCAAAAACGACCGGGAAGTATCAGAATTTATCGTTTACCGATAGTGACAGTGTTCACCCTTTATCCTATTTTACCAGTTCCAGTCAAGTTCTTTGCCCTCCCTATGTCCTCGGGTGATGGTTATTTCCTGAAGCGAAGACAGCTAGTAAACATTGACGATCCTAATGTATGCGCTGTCCAACAAGTGGGTCAGAAAAGCTGCTCAGACAAGTGTTGTCTCAAATCTGAAGCTTGATGTGTTGTGTTTTGGAGATGCGAGTCTACTAGTCTAGCACCGTTATTCACATTAGCTCACCTCTAGGTAACTGTTGATCCAAGCGCTTCACCCTCAGAGTCTCTAGTGACGCCGAAACTGAATCTGGTGGCCAAGCCTGAGTGGAAACCACAGTGAGCTCCAGAGCGGTACAGTGTTTACTCGATTGGATCCCAGTGAACAGTCGCCTGTGTTCTATCAGACTCAATATATAGGCCACAGTCTGTCAACACAGATCAGAAAACCGTCTATGTTCGTTATATCAGCATATGTCCCAACGGATAGTTGTTTGGATTCTACCAAATAGGCTTTCTACGGCGTCCTCGTCGAACTTCTGAAGTGGACTTTACATCCTGACATCGTGAAGCGACTGGGACGTATATTTGGTGTCCGGACGAAACACATTAGCATTGTGGAAAGAGTGTTGCACGTATGCGTATCTCGTAGTCACTATATTTCGAGGACCGCATCTCAACACAGAAAAAGACATTGTGTTACGTGGACACCACCCTGTTCTTCCCGGCTGGGGATACAAGTGGATCATATGAGTCAATTACATGTGGTGATGGTCAGAACTGCCGTACCTTTTGTGGAAACCGCCTGGACTCGGATCATGTTACCGTGTAGCACATTTTGTTTTGTCATTTACCAAGGGGTCATACACTCGTAAATGCAAGATGATTAGATGACACTCGAGCGAGAAGAGTATACGGAACGCTTATCCGGAAACATTGATGATTAACTTGCTCAGTTCGGGTCAAGTGAGACAACCTGGCGGATACTGCGAACAAACCGCAACAACTATGGAAACTTTCTGTGAAGAGGTAAGTACCGAAAGAGCTGTTCAGCTAAGACAGAACTGGACTTCTGTCTCGTCGATAGACCTCATGATCAAGTGCAGTTTTATCCCACCTGGCTGTGAATATAATGACGCGACCGTCGAGAGCTTAAATGCAAATTGTCTAAAGGCTTGTGCATAGATCGTGAGCACCAGCTGGTTGAACAGTCGAATAAAGTGGAACAAACCTTTTTATTTAGGGACATCAGGAAACCTTTTTCTTGGCCATCGATTGCACTGACCGTCGAGTCGGTGTAAGTGAAACCATGTGTGAAAAAGATCATCCAATGATCACCAGACAGTCGTGCTGACTTGAAAGGTAAGCTGAACATTTGCAAAAACAGTTCAGCTGGCTCCGACCAGGTACTATAGAGGACGGAGCCTGAATGGCAATTTATTGCATTCCAGACGGCCCTCCATCAGAAGCATAAGTGGTCTTGAAAATTAATTTACCGAAGCGAATCAAAGCTCTTGGACCAGATCTTCCTTTCAATAAATGGTGGAAAAAAGCCGATATCAGAGCTGACAAAACCCCTTCAGACGGTTTTGAAAACTGAAGAATTACCTTGACATCGGTGCATATTCCCGTTCAATTCGGCTGCTAGTAACGTCTCTTAGAGCTACCTCCTTCGCGAGATAATGCCAAGGAAATACGCGAATCCGTTGAAATCACTGTATGCCCGATTTGCAAAAAAGTGGGGGTTTACAGACAACTGTGCCGGGTGGTCCACACGTAGTGGATCTTTACAGCTGGATCGAACGGAGCGCTTACCAATCGATCATGCGCACGTATATCGTAGTGTAACGAGTTAATTCGTCAGTGCCGTGTGACCAACAACACGAAACGAAAACATGAACACGAATTCACTGTTGATCCCTATTATCTGGGTAACGTTTGCGGTTGTTTCGTCCACATGCTTAAGGTGAGTAACCGTTAGGTCATCTGAAAAGTCCATAAGGTTTTTTCAGTTCGATATTGCGTATTATTATAGTGAGGACCGAAGTGAAGTATAAGGCGTGAAATTTGCTACATTCATCAGCCAGTCGACCATACGGGGGCGTACGAAAACCTACAGCATTCGTTTATGAACTCATTTAGACTCTCCGTTATTTACGTGAATTATGCCTAACATCTCTGCTTAGTCGAATTCCCTCCAGTTGAAAGATAAGATAAGTGAACGAGTCTAGGACAAAATTAAGCACATTTTCACTAAAACCTCTCACAGTACCAATGGAGTACAGCAAATTGCTGCAACTGTTGTATTACGGACAGCATACGAAATCGGACGGACTATCACTAAGGGAAATCAGCCAAATGGGGAGGGAAATACTGGCTAATGTTCGTAAACAGCGTCATCCAAGTGGATGAAACTGTCCAGACGTTCGTACCACGTTTCACTGAAAGCCTTATTATGTTGTGGAATAAAATTCCGGTTAATGGACGCTCCGCATGGTCGGCGGCATGTATGTCTGTATTAAACAATGAAGGTCTTACCCTGCCCAACGAAATTTCATCAAATGTATGCCTAGTTCGCCTATGGTGCGCTTTTCAGCACTGTCTAATATGAGAAAGAAACCACCTCAGCTTTACTAGTCGGACACGGAAAACACCTATTCTTATCATGTATCCACAGAAATTAAAATACACACATTTATCAAAATAATTCAATTATTGAAATTGAAAAAACCTGTCAGAAACTAAGAAACTAACATTTGACAAAACGATAGTGATTACATTTATTCAGTTTTCTTTTTCCGTAGCTGGGACAATTTTCCATAGATTCATGTACTACCCAATGAATTTTAGTCACTGACGGATTCGGTGTTAGAACGCTTGGGTATTTGACTTTTCTGTCTTCTGTACAGAACTGTGAACCTACAACGACAATTCCACTGGTATGATTCAGGTATACTATTAGACGCTTACTTACTTGGACTAACCTGGTGAGCTTTTAACTCACACGATGCTGATGGTTGAGTGGTAAATTTCTTCTCGGACAGACTGATGGATCGGTTACTCGAAGCTCTGCGTCATCGATCGCCAGACACATCACGATAGCAGGTCACCAGGTGGTCCCACTTAACTCTTTCAAAATATTGTTACGTCAGCAGAACCCGAAGCTACTGGCATTTAGCAAAGCCATGCTGATTAGAGCTCACCAACCGGCGCTGTGCACAAAAGTGGGTGAAGCAACCTATAGGGTTGTCGTGGTGGTGATGACAATACGTAGTGTGATTGTATGCGTGTCCATACCCTGTCTATCTCTAATTGTCTGTCATATATAACTTGCATGTTTTACGTTTGCGACTGATGAGAGTAAACGAAATGTTAACATATCGCAACATATGTCTTCTTTCTGCGCAGATGACGTTATTGAAGGGAACTCAGTGTTTCAAGACTGAGTATAGTTAAACATCAATGAATCTCAAAGTAGTTCCAGTACAAATATTTCTAAGGTAAATGTTATATCTGAGGTGTCATGCGCTGGTTTTATGTAATCAGTGACGCTGCGTTTAAAATATCATCGTTTTGGCTGGACAGGAGAATATGTTATTCACAAAAGTCTTCCATTATTATCACCACAATGGCCTTGAGCTTGACCAGAATGTGCTGCGGTTTGTACTGTCACTCACCTCAACAATGACTTGACACATCCCGAGAGAAGAAAAGTTACTGAGAAGTTTGAAAAAATATCAAAAATGAAAAAAAATTAAGCAGGAGAGATGAAAATTGTACAAATGCAGATCCGCAATTGACTACGGCACACTGCCATCTCAGATAGTGTTTCTAAACCTCGACTTGAGTGATCACGATAACCTCAGGCAGGCAGGCGATACCTACCCAACTTACTCAGTGGAACAGTATGTATCGTGACCACGTTTCTACTAGACCACCACGCAGTTTCACCAAACCGTTGGTAGTCTCATTAAGTAGTGCACGGTGTGGTAGACGCTCAGCTGGCATACTGGATACGTGACCTAACCATCACAAGCCGTGAAGCGCGATTAGCTGACCAGTTCATCGAGCCGGTGGACGGCCGTGTTGCTCACGCGATCATTCCACTTGTTGTAGGAAAGAGCGATCGACAGACACAGTAAGTCTTTTGGCATCTTCGCTGCGAACGGGCCACGTTTCCGAACCATAGGGCAAAACAGAATGCACACAAACAATACATATTTTTTCTTTTCATCGATAACCGGACGTGTTTTCGACGCCACAGGTAACACAGATTGGCAAAGACAACTTGTGGCTTTGCTATCCTCATTGATATCTCATCAGCAATATTACTGTCCGACGAGATAGTACTAGGCGAGTATGTGAAAGTGTCCACAACCCCATTCAGCATGGTGTGCATGTCTTCGGCAAGAGGGCTAAGTAAGCAAATAGTATCCGCATACTCCACATCGATCAATCTAACATCAAGAGGAGGTTCATCATGAAGCTCACTGGATTCCTCGAACAAGTTGCTTTTGCCAAACTTTGGCGTCGGAAACACGACAGGTTATCGTTGTAAAGAAGAGTATATAGCGCCTATAGGTTTTGTGTTTTGCTCTGTGGTTCAGAAACTTGGCCTGTTCGCAACGAAGATGTCAACAGACTTACTGTTTCTGTTAAAAAAAACTTAACTTTATCTCGAGTAGACTAACCTTGGTGTAATCCAAGTTGGCGTCCAGTATGGATGTTGCTAGACCTCAGTTACCCACCGATTACGTACACGTTCATTATCGTCTAGTGAAAGATCAGCTAGTATATTGCTTACTGGGTGCAGAAAGATTTGGTCTCTACTAGATTACCTGTAATACACGGAGAACAGACGTAATATCGTCAGATCGGCTGAGCATGGAACGTTTATGGGCCCGTTAGCTACCCCACTAATCTACAGTTGAACACTTCCAACAAACAGAAACTGCAATCCTGCATATTCTTCTCTAGGTGGAGACGAGTTATGGCACATTGTGCGTCACTGGGAAGACCTCAAGGCGTAATGCCCCACAGGTTACTCTTGATAAAGTCAGAATCGTTCGCGTTTCTTTAACCCTCGTCTGTACCACTTGTGGACAGAAATCAACTGACTTTAAAAAAACATTCATTATTCCCACCACCCTACATGAGTGGTGCGTGTGATATTGAAATGGTAGTGTTTACTATCAGAATGATCATGTTTTCTTCTTCGCTTCTCCACTATTCCTTTCTGCAGTGGCCGTAGTGGAAATGACTTTCAACAAGATAATATCTGCTTTTAATCTGAATTCCCGTTTAGTCTCCATAACCGAACCTAAAGAGTGATACAGAGAACGACGATTTGAGTCCGATTTGATTCTCTCCCCCAGAGTGCATCAAGAGGTCACGCTTCCCACCGCTAATGAACAGCCTGAGGAAGTGGCAGCCAAGAGTGACTGCCTACCGAGTACAAAACCAGAAATCGATCACCCATCCTATCGTATTATATATATATATAGAACACCTTTTAATGCGTATGCGACATTAGTAGTCTGGTTAACGGACCAAAACGACTAGCCCATCGTGGTTTACAGAACGGAAAACTCTGCCTCTCATGTCATCTACCGGTTCACTTGCAGTTGCGCTGACTCATAGATTGGCAGAACGGACCTAAACTGATGACAAAGGAAGACGTAAGGTATCCCCAAATGGCTAGTGCAAACAACGCGGGTCAGCATACCAACACCCTAGCAGAAATCTGGTGTCCTCGATCGCGAAACACCTAATCGCAACAGGTCCTATGGTTGACCCCATCACTTCGTTTATGATCCTACTGCACAATCGTAATCCTAGTTTGTTGGCTTCCTCTGAGGCATTGTCGATCAACAGTCAAGCGCCGGCCCTCTGTTGGCAAAAGGTTTTGCCGCAATCAACTTTCTTACCGTGGTAGTGAACCCTGATTGCACCCATGTAATGATCATTCATTTCACTCTTCTCGCTATACCGTTAACTTATATAACTGAATGCTGTGTGTAATCGACTGATGAGAATAAACAAAATGCTTGCATGTTGCAGTGTCTTCTTGCCGTCTTGATAAACGGGATATAGGGAACTCAATGATTTGATTTACTTTCGAAGGAAGCTGTGAATGCATTGATTGGTGTTGATTGGTCGGATGTGCGGAATACATTATGTACACTTGGATGTTCTACCCATTTTGTGGATTGGTGTTCCCGTCTTCGGTAACACAGCAACTGTAGGACTGAGAACGCTTTTACTGATTTTGAGCTGAAAACCTTTTAAAAAGTTCCTGTCTTGTTGTTAATCGCTGAGGAAATGCATCAGTGTCATTCTGTAAGTTATGCGGAAGCGTTTGAACTGATATTGTTTCTCCGATTTAGCAAGGTAGACTGGGAGTATTTTCTGTATGTCTTGGTTGGTGTTATTGTTCTACGAAAATGTCCCACTTTAGTTTTTGGATTATTTGATTAGAGCGAATGTCTAATTGTTTCAGTAGTACTTGCACTTTTGTTCACTTGTCACTGCTACTCGCAAGATAACTAAATGTTTAAAAGCTCACTTCCATCACCAAGTACTAGCGAGTCGTAGTTCAGTCGTCGGTAGTGACGAGTTTTTTTTATTGGTTCCAGTTACGTGACAATAGCCGAAGTGATCAGCTGCCATCATTTTAGCCATTTCAAGGTAGGGAAATGAAATCGTTCTCAAAAGGGTTAGCTAGTGTAGGTCGGTTTCGCCTCCCGGGCTGAGGAACTCGCGACTCACAGAGTCGATAGTTAGAGACCTTAGGTGAGATGGCGACAAATCGAAATCAGTGATGTGAATATTGTGGTTGTTTGGCCGATTAGTCTTTGAAGTGAGTGCTCTCAATGACGCGGGGCAGTGAAAACCGTGTGGAAGCTGTCTTGCTTATGTCGCCTTACTTCCCCTTACAGTTCCGTTGATTGGGTACAAGGTATGGGCATCTTGCTGCTGAATGTTTGGATAGAGACGAAACTGTTTTTAAAAGTTAGGTCCATCCACTCCTTTCTTCCTCTGCTTTCTTTTTGTCCAGGGTTTGCATTTCTTCTTTATGGTTGTGTGGCAGTTAAGCATGGGTGTGAACCATGGATCTATTGCTGTCTATAATGATGCTGATGACTTTAGCCAGTGAACATTTGTGGTCGTTCTGGCCTCAACACGGTATCGACGAAGCGTGTGCATGATTGCGCGTTTGAGCGGGTTTGTTGTTAAGCAACCGTCTACGAACCGTAGGTCAAAACAGTCCCAGTTTGTGTTAAGAGTTCTCGCTTCCTTTTCAGCTCTTGCACCGATATGATAATTGCGCAGCTCCTCATTATCATCATCACCACGACCTCACCCATCACCTACATCGTCATCACGGGTAGTGGTAAACTATGTGCCAAACCTCCGTAAAAGTGTGGTAAGAAGAGAAATTGTCAGTTTTGAATAGAAAGGGACAGGAGAGTGAATTTAAATAGTGAACCTTCCCAAGCAATTCTCAAACAATACAAATGCTTCTTTGCTAGTTCCATAGTACTCTCTTGATAAGTGATAGAATAAGAATTATCACGCCTGCTGGTTGTGATGCAAAATATTCCAGATATGCGAATTAGTTACGTACGGTGGGTTCCACTAACACTGTTCGTGAAGCACCGCAAGGCTATTCAACAGAACCCACTGTCAAAGATTTGTGTGAACATCAACCGGACATCACGATAAAGACAAGTGATCAAATTGCTGAAAACCGCTGACACGGTTACACGTCCACTGTTCTCACTACAACACTCAATCTAATGTTGAAAGAACCTTTGCGCGCACTTTCAACGTACGCGCTTTAACCGAAGTGCATTTAACCGCACTTTACCAGTTTGGCTGATCGGTCCGTACGACGTGGTTTGTCACAAGTTACTCGTAAGTTCTGCTTGAGCAGACCTTACAGCGCGTACGATTTACTTCACGCCCATGTAAAGGTGCGCGTAGATTGGTGATAAGGTGCAAGGTCATTAAAAAGTGCACTGTCTAGGCTTGTGAGTTCACTCTATACCATAACATATGAGAGTGGGTTTGGCAGGAGCAACGCACCGTTTGTTATATAGTTAGTGAGCAAAAACATTAGGAAGATAGGAGTCACAGAAACTTCACAGGTTAGAGAAAGCTTACGATGCTCATGTATACTTCACACTGAGTTGGACAGTGTAAAGAGCACAAATTAAAAGGTAGAAAAATACCATCGGTACAGAAAGAGGACATATGCTGTAATATGTTGACATCATCAGTCGCAAACGTAAGACATGCCGGTTGTTTAAGATGGACAGATAAAAGTAGACAGGGTGTGGAAACCCATACATTCACACCAGGTATTGTCATCAACACCAAAACAACCCGATGGGTTAGTTCAAACACTTTTTTGCACATAGCACAGGCTGATGACATCTGATCAACAAAGCTTTGCCAAGAGTCAATAGTTCCACGTTCTAATGGTGTAACTTTATTTTGAATGGGCTGAGTGGGTTAACTTGATGATTTATTAACATGAGCTGTCTAGCAATCGGTGATGCAGGACTTCGGGCAACGGATTCACCAGTTTGGGATTGTGTCGTAGATTGTCGTAACCATTTCTGAGCGTGTTCTGCCAATCGCTCAGGTAGTTGTCGATCTGTCCTGCTTGTATAAACTTCACTGTAACTGCAGGTGAGCTGATAGACAACGTGGGAAACGGAATAATTAGACAGATTGCGCTAGCGACTGTGTGGAACTCATTCTTTGGTCGTTTGAACTGAACGTTATTGGGCAGCCGCATCAGGAGAAAGATAAACAGAGGTTTTCGCTTCACAACTGGCACTCATCCTAGCAGTATGGTGAGATTAGAAGATGTAATGAGGCTGTAATTCGGACATGGAGACCAAGCAAGAACCCAGCGTACTTCAAAAATACGTTAGTTTATTAGCTGTGGCACCCAGGTTGTATGCCACCCCAAAATTGTCCTGGCGGTCGAGTATATCAATCATTCGAATTAGTATCGACACTGCATGCATGAAGTCTTAGTCTGAAGTCATCTTCTCTTGACGCGATCGTGACACAATGAGACAGGGTGTTGCACAGTTAACATATTCTTACACTGAATGAATATCATCTGCATTTCAGGTGATCCATTTACCATCGTGACCTCGGTGTCAGTGGTTGGGGCTAAGCGAAAGAAAAAATACAACGGTTAGTTTGATCCTCTGTAGGTAAACATAGGTTTACTTATGACATTTCGATAGTACATACGGAAGTGACTCAGGTTGAGTTATCAATTTGAGCAAAAAGTCTACAAAACGTCAACACACCTTTTCTAGTCGTGCACCGTGTTCTAAAACGCAGAACAATAATTTTGATAATGAACGTTCGACAGGCTTGAACATTCAAGTTGGTGACTGGATATCAAAAGAAAGTCCTCCTCCCCAAGCAATTGCGTTATCGCCATAAGAGCCACACTGACTTTCTTATCCGGGAAGACGTAGTTTGGACGCAGACTGAAGTCTCCTGAAACGATTATTTCCGTACCTCGGTCGCTGACGAAGGTAGCTGGCTTCCTGAATCTTAACAAATACTCGACTCGAGAAGTGCGACCACTTCATATTGCGAAGAGTTGAATAGAGTCGGGTGTGTTGGGGCCCAGCAATGTAAACTGGTAATGTCAGTTGGCAGCTTTCCTCAATCGGTAACGCTATCCACTACGTGTCGCATCTTTGTGTCCTCGGTGCCTAATGGTGCCAGTGGACTTAATAAATGTGATGCTTACTGAAGGATAATAGAAAGGACAACGGGCCTACAAAAAATCGCTGAGGCACAGAGTTAGTTTTAGAATGACAGCCGCGGAGTACATCATTTGTGTTCGTAGCAAAATATTGGTTTTTCAAATCAATAGTAATCCACAACAGTAAAGTACCACTGACACCACACTGATGAACTTTCATTCGTAGAATTGCGTAGCTGACTCCAACGAATGTTTCCGAAAAATTCAGAACAATTGTACCAGCTGACTTGTCTCCATCACGGTCTTTGGTTCATTTCTTTCTGGTCTCCAGAAGGTTAGTTGGATATTAGAAGCCTACTCAGAGTACATGCCTATTAGCAGGCAATGGTATAAACTGTACATGGTAAGCTGTCAAGTGGTCGTCGATTGAGCTTTGCAATACCTAGGACACAACAGACTAAGGCAGTTGGTCCATGGTTGGCAGACTTAAAAATGGAGCAAGGCTGTGAGCATTCCACGTCTTCGAAGGCTTACTAAAATCTCGAGTGTGGCCGAGCACCTCATTAGACAGTCTTCTAAATACACTGCTTATCCATTCAGTTCATGTTGTTAATACGACTGTCTGCCCTCGCTCTCCGGAAGTGCGTCAATTCCTCATTGTTAGTATACGCTATGAGACGGGAATTGGGAAGCTAGAGTGTGGTTCAAATATAGTTCACCTGAGGGCCACGGACAACCACATCACGTTCAATGCGAACAAGTGGAAAATAATGCACCTCCGACATCCTGGATGCACACAGTAATTTCTGCAAGGCGCAACAATGGGTTTGTTTACACGCGAACGCAAATCCGACCCAACTGTCTCAAATGATTTCAACCCGTTCCACAACAACGCGACAGTGACCAGGAAAACCAATTCAATACTCACATCACGCACCAGACCAGATGGACGGTTTCATTCAGACCACATCACCATTATGTCCAACTCACTATTGCACCCTAATCTTCGGCCACATATCCAAGTTTGCCGTCCTCATACTGCGAACAACATCACTCTGATTGAAAAGGTACAATGGAGAGATACAAAACACGTTACAACATTACGTTCTCCACCTTATCCAGGCTGTGCAATATGTGGCGGTCCTTAATACGCCACCCGTATACCAGAGGTGACGTATATCCTATTACATAGGATCCTCCAGCAACATCACCAACAGTTAGAAAACTAATTTCGCCTAGCACGAATAACCAGCTGAGAGTGACTCGGTGTAACTACGAAATCAGATGAGCTGTATGGGTGTGCCTCACTTAAAACAACCTACCAGCCCGTCGTGATTGCGTCATCGGTAGTTGAATTCAAGGACGCACTTGATGCGCATGCCAGGGACATGGAGCCGATAACTCAAATAACGTGATTACCAACATGATTGCGATAGAATGATCACAATTTCGACCTCTCACTGTCGATACTAGCCAGTTGTTGTCTTCTGTATGTTGCAATGCGATTATAGTATGCGTGATGGTCAATGGTTGGACTTCTATTCCATTCATTATCTTCTGTTTTTTGCAGTCTTCCTATTGCTAACCCTGTGAAACTGAATCAGTTTTCCGAGTTATCTCTTCTTTCTAAGCAGTCCAAGAATGATTCTGGCTAACATAAGCAATAGCAGTCTCTTCTAATGTATGGATTTTCTAAATCATCATCACCTGTAGAGCATTTCGTTTGTTTTCGGAGAATATTTGTGAGTAAGCGACTGACATCAATAGAACACCTCAAGTTTTGCATTATACAAATATGCAATGTGCAGAGAATTTTTGAACGTGCCTCCTGATGTGTGTACAATCAACTTCTTGTAGGGAAGTGTTGAGAATTCGGTTAAACACTTGGTTTGTTCATAGGAGGAAGAAGTGGGTATTGTAAGACTGTTTCATGTATGATACTAGTGTTGTGAACCAAGAGTGTGGATAGGGTAGGGATTGCTTCTGTGGAAATCTAACACATGTGTTATACGCTTCAACACGACGATTAGCAAACATACTCATTGGCATATAGCATTGATTACGGATCGTCACGGTTACAGCGGTTGCTAGTGCCCAGTTCCTATGAATACCTAGAACGATTTCATGCCAAACGGCAATCCAATGTTACTTCCTTTTTCCCACCCCGGTTATTTCACTATCCATACGTATGTTCACACCACACTATCTAGTAGTAGTGTGAGTAATATGGTGAGGTCGTTCGTCCTCAGTACACCAGATTTTGAGTTACCCTTATGCTGTGGACATGTGAGGTCTTTGCTCCAGCAAGTTTGTTGCTGTGATACCAACCACCTAGTAGAATATATGCGGCACATATTGTACCCGTTTACCTTTCAAAAGCCCGTTGGTTATGATATTGTAACATCTGGAATTTGAAACAGTTCATTCCCTTCAGAAGTTTGAACAAAACTGCTAGAACATCTGGAATCGTCTTAATCTACGAAAGTTTCTTTCGTTTCTTCCATCTGCACTAGAAGGTTCACTTCCACGAAACCAGTTAGAGTGCAGTAAGACAATGTTGTAATATTATGTGGTAAACGAGCGATTCAAACGCACACTAGTCAGGTTGCGCAACATTTCAGAACTTTGGAAATAATGTCGACCAACCTGCTCTATGTCAGCCAGCATTCTGGTCAAATGCAAGGGCTAATTTACAAATCTGGGCATATAAAGTTTCTAATTGTACACCAATTAATGTTTCGTTCCTACCTCTTGAGGGTGCCAGGAAATTCTTTCCTACTGAAAGTGATTCTTTGTGGCGTTAGACAGAAATCAACAAAAGACAGTAAAATCATAACTGGAAAGATTACCCGAACAATCATCATCACCTAGATTTTCTCTCGCCCCTGTACACAGTTTCTTCCAGTTAGCGGCTAAGCTGCATTGTTAGATTGGACATCTACAAAGCAGAATATTACGCACCAGATTCGCGAGTCGATTGCGGACTTCTCNCCTCGATGGGACATAATGGTAGCCTGTTAACACCATTCCAACGACTTCTCAGCAAGCTGTTCTCCTGAAAATCACGAGGCTTGTTGAGCGTTACCTTGATTACTGACAAGCTGTAGGAGATTTTGGTTGATATGACATCAGACTTGTTTACAATATACCTTTGGCTTGCTTATAGTTCATTGCCTGTTTTCGACCGACGCTGGCTGAATGATCAATGAAGATGTGAAAGTTGCCATTAATTATGAGTGATGTTCATGTTAAACTGACTTTAGCTATGGCAATCCCGACAACTTGCCCGTGATCGCATAATGACAAAGGGATCGTGGCTTCCAACCAGCTGATCTCAGCTACAGTCTCCGTGTCACTAACTTCTAGGTGTTTTCACAGTGGTACATTACACGAATACAAAAAAAGGAACTGAGCACATCTAACTAATTATGTCAGCATTGGTGTCTGTGTGGGTACTGCGAGCTAGTGAGGCGCCAGCGCAAAAGTTAGTCGCCACATTCTGCTAGCTGGCTAGAGTACGGCCCAGCTAAGAAAGTCTTCGGGATGTCCCTCAGCATGTGGAACCTTTAAAGTATCCTGTTAAGTTCGTCTTTATGACCAAGCCACAAGACTAAACTATGGGGAATTTGGCATTGCATGAACCCTGTTGGGACCAAACTTAGGTTCACGATAATTACAAACAATTCGTATAGTTTATAAGAGGGTAGCTTATCTATTGCCTTATTCACGCGAAATTGACGCTGATCACTGAAGTGGATGGAATGTGGTATAGCACACCTTTGATTAGGCAGGATGATGTGTTAATGAAACATACGACACACTAGAGTTTCGGGTGAGTCGAAAAAAGAGTTGGGTCATACACTGCAAACGGTTCCTGGTAACAGTCAGTGTAAAAGGTTACAACCATCCCTACTTCTGACATAATGACTGACATGATGAAATACAGTCATTCTTGACAAACCAATTTCTCCAACCTTAATCATTTTCTCACTCCGGGTATCAGTAATACCTAGAATGGTCAAGTGGTTCCAGCTACAACCTTTAGGGCGCGCTTACATTTTTTGCCATGGGAAAGTGTGTTAGTATGAAAACACTTGAAATAACTGGAGGTCAAGATGCCTTCCCTCACGAGACTACTGGTCAACTGGTCACCTCACAGTATCTGGGATACAGTTCTAGCCTTCAGTTAAAACGATTGCTGCGCTATATGTTTTACTGATTAGTTTTAGCGAATTAGTTTATTGTCACCACTGAGAGTTGCATGACTATTAGGTTTCGGTTGCTTCGCAGAGACGCTGTAAACTGCACATGAAGAAACTTCAGTTTTTCGAATGTAGTCTACATGATACTGGGTACCTCGAGGGAGCTAAAGATGTTTGACCAAGCGCCTGAAGCTTGATCAGTGTGCTTCACGGTAAACTTTTTTAACATAAATGTCGAGCTACTGGGACATACAAACGAGTGGGATAAAGAAACCTATTGACGTTTGTCATCAATCATTCAAAGAATCCAGCGCGTCTTCATGTAGTGTCATGCCTTCAGATTATGCATGCTGCATGTCTTGTAGTCAGTTTTGTCAAAACAGGGTAAATTATGAACCACGGTATTCCTACGGTTCCTGTTATGCTCAGTGGTATCATGCTGTCTAAGTCATATTATTTGTGGCTTAGGAAGATCTAAACGAATCTTAGTTGGGTCAACACAGATAGTATGTCCAATATGTTGCAGGGTAAGTAAATGTATAATCGATTTCTCTGGAAGCCACCTTTCCTCAGAATGCCTGAAATACCAGCACAACTGATCCAAAGTGAAGCACGACTATGGGAATGCAATAGTTGAGATCAGTTGTGGGGGATTTTCAACCTATATGAAAACCAAAATCCCCTTGTACCCATCAGAAAACTGTGTGCTCTGTTTAATCACACAGTCATGGATTAGGTGCGATTCGAGTTCATTAATGTCAATAGTAAGTGTTCCACGGCCAAATCATTTCAGCGTAATTCATCTGGAAAACAGTTTGTCCAGCCGCACCCCACCTCCTCCACACGAACAATTCCACCGGTAGAATGGAAATGGCTGTGGCGAAATACAGGATTCGGTCAAAAGTGCTGTAAGTCACGCATATGAGGGAAGCTTTTCCTCCACATGCTCATTAGCAGTGCGTACTGAAGTGCACCATACAGAACATTACAAGCGAAAATCCATCACAGAGAACATCAGGCAAACGGACGAACTTAGAAGTGTACGATAAGTTCGAATGAAAATCTCGCTCTGCTGGAGGCTGAAACTCCGAATGAAAGACGCCAGCGAACGAGCAAAGCGAAGATTTACGAACTAGGCAACAAACTTCGTGATTTGTTGAACAACTGTTTGTTACATTGAGATGATTCGGTTAGGATGGATTTACTGCTCATCGTTGTAGGTTTACATGCACCGGATGTATGCACGCATTATGAACATGCGATTGCAAGTTGGAACATGTCCCATTTACACTGCTAGTCACAAACGTCACCTCACCGTCTTTTACAGTAATTGACAGCTATTACAACCACAAGGTACTGTCCTTAAGAGAGCGATTCTCCCATAGCATTTGTTCTTTACACACTGCTCATGGAAGTCCTCAATTTCAGGAAGATATGTTTCTCATCCAGAACACAGTGGTAGACTTTCAGCTTTTCGATCAAACCAGTTGCAAAAAGGCTCAATCGGAAAAACTTCGCTGAACCTGATGGCCCCAGTGACGTCCGTGTTGTGTTCACTGCCCACAGGTCAATAGTCCTAATCACAATAAGAGATACCTTCACGATGCCACAAACGAAGAGGTTTTTTGTACCAGGACAACCCTCGTTGACCCGTACTCAGGGTTACTTAAAGCAACCAATAACGCAAGAAGACAGAAGCAAAATCTCCTTTCATATCAGCATACAACGATGTAAAATCCTTAAAATACCGTTTTATTGATCAGCGTTAAAAAAGGAAATATGTTCGGTTGGACCGACCACGTGTGGACAACATTCAGTCAATTCAGGATGGGGCAATCGGTCCATGATTAGTAATGATACCCATCCGAAGTAATCAGTAACGACGTCACTTGTTGCAAGTGATTCGGGAATCGGTCCCCTTTTTTCACTTGTGACAACCGAACACGCCCGTCGTGTATTGAAGAAGTATTCCATCTCAGAAAAAATTGTTACAATCTGCTGGGTGCAAGTCATTACCGTTCATATCGATGATCGTTAGCTGTGACCAAGCTGAATACGCCAATGGATATATTTGGAAGGCGGGTACACTGGGCACTTCCACCATAAGTGAGCAACTTCACTACCAAACAAACCACAAAAAGATTGTTGAAGTAGTGAAAAAACTGTTTGAAACAGGATCGGAGAGTGGATTAAAGACTTTAAAGAAAGGTTTATTGACGGGTCACTACTGGGGTGTCCAAATACGTAATGGCGTGAGCCAAGTCTGACTGAACGTCTTCTGAAGAGAACCAGATGTTACACACTTGTTGCCGTTCACCTCAGCAAGACGATCAGCTCGTCGTCTAGGTGGGGATACGTGCTGGTTGCGACAACGCTCTTTAATCAAGTTGTATACGAGGAGACAGTTGGTCAAATTGCGTGTTTATGCGTGTTTATTTTACTGTGACGTCAGGTAGTATGAACCAGGAGGAAATGACTGACTTTATACGGACTTGCTCTCAGACGTTTAAAGGGAATCGCGAAACCAACAGACGCAGTCTACTGTAACTCAGCCGGTTGGGCACTCAGGTGCATAAGCGGATGTAATTTACCTTTAATAAAAGAGCTGAAAGTTGCTAGTTAGCGTTAATGAGGGTCAAGACCACAAAATATGTGAAATCTCATTCGTTAGTCAGACGAACAAAACTGTTACGTGTGTCCTGAAATAAAACGTGCTGTCTCGTTTTGAAATACTGCAGGATATTGCCACCGCGATCGAGAAATATGTATCAGCTTCGGCGCTTACGAACGTCGCCTTTACACCCAGGGACTAACGGACTGACAAAACGGTTCATTTGTACACTACAAGAATGGTTTAACAGAAGCGTAATTAAATGACGAAACGTCTCGTCAGAGTTATTGTCTGGGAAAAGGAAGATGAAGGAAGCAAAGAAGTCGAGCTCGCCATTCGGGATTACATATGGTACGGAGACCACATGGAGCTCGAATGGACAACACAGACACAACAACAGACTAGACGGCGATCTGACGTCCAATGAAGATTGAAGACCAAGGCAAATTGAGAGAAACCGGTGGACGTCAGGTCCAACTGCAGTTAAGTTGGAAGAAAAACGGAACCATACTTCAAAAGTATTAATCTTACGCATGCGAGTTTTCATATGAACCAGAATCCTTGCGACCGATAGATCACTGTTAAACAGCTGACGTCTTATCCACTGTGGAGCAGGTCCATCATAGGGCTCATGAAAAGGTAGCGAACGTTAACTGGGAGTTCAGCGGCAAAATCGCTTGGTTCAGGACCTGACGGGAAAGCTACGCAATCTGGGCCATACAGTCTTCGAGGAGCTACTAATACCAACAACAAATTCGTTTATCAAGCCCGACTTGATCGCGGTTCGTGACGGTGAATCTGGGGTACTGGACATCAGCATAATGGATGACTACTGAAACCAGGTTGACTGGACTGACAAGATTGCGAAATACAGAACGAAGTATCATACTGCCACCATTTAATCGACCTTCAGTGCTACTGTCTGTCGCATACACTCAATTTCTCATAATTTTGTGATCCTCACTTTTGGTGGCATCATTTGCTCCCCTTCTTGCAGTTCTATCCTTCAACTGAGGCTGCTCACTAACACAGTCACTGAATGTTATCTAATGACTATTCTTGACTCCCTGAAAATCTAGTACACATTTATGCGGGGAACTTATCAGTTGTCTCACCATGAAGGAAATTACCCTGTTCCGATGCGCTGGCCTTAACTGTGCTAGCGTTCCGGTGAACTGGAAAGAATTTCATTTTAAGGTACCAAATTCTTTTTTTTAGTTTCAAGCTGTTAACATTCGAAACACTCTCATATGGTGACTATGGAGTTATTAACATTTGCTACTCCTGTGGAACGACTGTTCACTATTGTTAACCATGCAGCGTCCTACAATTGACCATCAGCTTGCTTTAAGTTCTGCCTTTTTACACCTTCGCCACTTTATTCTTGATATGAACACTTGACTTTTATTTGAAGGAAACAGTGTAACTTTCTTTTCGATGAAGAAATGATAATATATAGTGGTGAAATCTGATAAAGTTTGCTTATCCTTTAATTGTATCCACCCCTCATTAACACCAACAATGTGACCGCATATTTTCTGAAGCACTAGAGAAATCGCACTTCTTCTGACTTCAGTAAACGTTAAAGCAGTGAAAGCAAACTGATATCACAGTAATTTTGTTGTGCCTAGATAGATCACCAGTATTTCCGAGTGCTCACCTTATAGTTCACTGACCAGCATTCGTCGGTCGTGAACTGCTGGCTTCTTCTTCCACTTTAATGCCAACCTGTTTCCTAGCAATATTTTCCGGAGGCTCATTCTATCTTGTCGTGGGTCTAGCTTCACTTTGTAGGTGGATCAGTTGATCTAGATAAAGTTCTGTATTCTGGCTAGCTGAGTGAGCTCAGTGAACACCACTCAATCGTTTCAGTCGCTGGTTGGTATCAGTCACCGCCTGGTCTCTCCAACTGGCTTGATTGATACAAGCTTTCATTTCGAGAAGCATTCCAACTAATCTCAGCATTTTAACGGGAACAAAGCCTTAGCCAACTTGACCAGATGGAGGGAAATGGTGGTGAACCACATCAGCCACTTGAGTCGTTGCCAAATGGTGTCCAGGTTATACGGTGGAGTGTCTAACTTTAATAGAAAGCCTACGAGAATAATAAATGATACGTTTAGAAAAAAATTTCCGCGCAAGGATTCTTTGGTCAACTGCAATAAGAAAATGCACATAAGGTCACTTTAAAAACAGTTCGTTTTCTTTTTCTTCAACAAGCAGACCTGTTTTGAACAGATTCTCCTACTAGGCTGGTATGATTGTATGTAAAAAAAATCAAGTAACAATTAGGGAAGATATTGATCGAGAATAAAACGAGGAGAAGTTGATTGGGTAAAACACAAAAACGACTTTGCTATGGTTATGCTCAGCCTCAAGGTAGGTTTTAGAAAATCAGTGTCAACTGACGTGGATTGAAATAAAAGGGTCAAACTGTCTCGTGGGTTGGGTGTATTTGTCTGACCAGGGCGATCGCAGGGTATAGACAAATCGCTTTTGAACACACAAATCTGGATAGCATAGTCGGATTGCGACCGACTAGGTTGTAGACAGGATGAGCCGCCTTATAGTTCGTGACGCGGTGACCAGGACGAGGTGAATGATCAGAAAAAACCTCTCCGCGTTTGTGTATCAGTCACAATGAAACAGGTAGGCCAGGATAAGTTAATGTTCTTCGCTGTTCGGGAACGAAGCCACACCGAACAGTGTTCACGAACTCTGTCCGATAAGCTCCCAGTGACGCGATCAGCGTGTGCTGAACCACAAGAACAGTCAAATGAATAGATCAAAAATGAGGTAGCATTGTTAGGCGTATTATCTTTCAGATTAAGTGCACCGTCCGTTTTGAACGGAACGTTACGATGTGATTTGTATCCTATTAATTACTGACGATCGCGTCAGTTAATTAGAACGTCCTCTATGAGCGGCAAATTTATGTACAAATCTTACCAACCGTGTTTATCGAGACTTACACTGGCCACTTTTGCATGGTTCTGATAATAAATTTCTCAGCATAAGTATTATTAGAAGTGATATCCTGTAACCTGCGTAGCTCTAATTCTATCGTATCTACTGGACAGATTATTTTTGTCCTATTAGTCAAGCAACACACAAGAACCCGTTTGAGACTAATTGGTACACAGCTGTGGAGGTGTACGTATTGTCTACTCCATTTTTCCTATCCATATACGCTTCGCTGTAACGATTCATCTGATCTACGTGTTACTGTTACGTCCAAAAATGGTGTTTAATCATTAGTTTCTCGTTTCAGATTGAACATAATGTTCGTATGTTCCTTGTTAATAAAAGATAGGAGCTTAAATAAATCTTCTATTTTGCCCACTATGGACAAAACATCGTCCACTTGTCGCCGATAATAGCTGGTGGTTTTGATAGTTTCAACTAACCCGTTATTTTTGCGCATGCTTAGAAACATGTCGAGCATCAGCCGGTCTAACGATAAACTCATAGGTACACCATTAATCTGACGATAGAGCTCAACACTGACTTCAAACCGAATGTTGTTTGTACGGAACATTACCAACTACCTTAAGTTCACCACAGGTAGCTCGACGTTAATCCCACGAGTTTCGGTGTAGTCAGGACGAAATTGTACTGGTTCGATCAAATGGACATAAGTAGATAGGAAAGAAACACACAAAGATTACAATTTCATGTCGGACACACTAAGTTTTGAGATGGAAGTTACAAATTTAAATATACCTCTTAAGATGAAGTTTGTGATTCCTCTCTTAATTAGCCCCAGAATCTCCATAAGCCACTGCGCAACAACAAGATAAGGCGAATTATCAATGGTAAATATCAGTCCAAGCGGTAATTCATCTTTGCTTATAGTTGACAGCACGTACAGCCACGAGGTACAGGTTAGTGTAGAACGACTTCGCTCCAATACCTGTGCACTAATAGCTTCAACTGTCCTATCTTCCATAATTTCTTCTTTCTAAAACTTTATTTCGTCAAACGAGTGACTAATCGTTTTCGCTTCATGTTTAGTTTTGTTCAGTAGAACAATCCCGGCTCGTTTATCCTGTACTCTTATCACAAGTGAGTGATCGTTTTTCAGTACAGCAAGTTTCTCTTAATGGTACTTTGTAAGTAATCCATAAGTTGAGGTTTTATGACCTACGTATTTGTAGGAACAATGATGAAGACGGATTGAAAAACGGTCAGAATTTAGTTCAGAAGATAAGCATAACTCCGGTGAGTAATTATTAACGTTCTCAAAATGAACTTCAGGGTGATGTCGTCTAATTTTGCCACCGGGGTAGCATAAATTTAGACCAAGTGACGAGATTTCAGTGTACGTTTTTCTCAACATCAGAAGGGCTATCTTTGTTCACTCTGAATGGTAATATTTAGATTCGAAATTTACGAACGCTAAAACACTGCATTCCTTGTTAGCGATGAGAAGTATCTTCCATGATTGCTACACCGAAGGTCAAAGCTATCGGTCCATCACAACCGTAAAACTGTACACTCCTTATTATCAGAGTTAAATAAATCACGTTCGGCGTCAAACGAGTGAATGCTCAGTTCTTTCAACGTACTGAACTGAGACTGGTGGACGGGAATGCGTTGGTACTGATACGACGAATCTACGAGCCCGGCTTTAAACCCACTGGTTCCGTCGAAACTGGAGTCATCTAATCTATTACGCTGACCATAGAAATATTCGAATTGAGTTTCAACATGGGTAGGGTCAATGGTTCTAGGTTGGAAGTTAAACTTCAAGCTTACCGATAGTGTTTCCTTTTACATTTTTGTTAACTGTAAAGTTAATATGACATACAAATTCTGATACTCCGCAAACTGAAAGTAGCAGAACATTCTTCTACTTCTTCTGTTTCGGTCTTGTTCTGTCAACGGTGACAAAACAGAAGTTGTAAAATTTGATACAACAGCAAACACTCCGATTGTCAACAACCAGCATTAGCTGTGAATGGGGCAGCCTTAGATCACGGATATCATGATTGTTGGATTCCGGTAGGGTCTCAGTTATTCGTTTCACATTATTTAACGTTGGGTTCAAGTTACTTCTGTGTAAGGATTTGAGAAGTTGTCTGGGATGAAAGTAATCACCATTATACAAATTCAGGAACTGAACATTCTCAGGCACTATAGCAATCTTGTATCCTAAGCTGGTAATCCCATTTAATTTGTCCACTGTACTCCTGAGAACACGGTCAAGCAGAAATTTGTATCCCTCTAACAGTTTTGATTTCAAATCTACATTTTCTTCACCCCTCACTAGACTGCTCATGACCATGTGACCTCGTAATATAACTCTTCTCATCAGCTCCATGTTGCGTCATCTGAATGCCCTGTTCTCAAGTCTCGATCATTCTGACCTGGCTTGTCACGCCCGCATTCTTCGCCATTGTTACCATGCTTGCTAGCTATATACTGGTTACATTAACTTCACTGTAGTAGCAGATGAGATGCCAACGAAATGTCCGCGCACGAGACATCTTACACTGTACTGTTGGCGTTTTTCAAATTTTTATCGGGGAACCACTGCTTCCAACTATCAGGACTTGGCATGAACTCATGTAAGGCAAGAATTGTAACGGTTACAGGACTGCACCACATTGAAACCCCAAAATTCAGCGGTCAGTGAGGATGAGACTGGACTGTAAGCCTAATAGGTTTGTAAAACAGCTGTGTAACAAAGGATAACCAATAGTTGCACGATACGGTGACAAAAATTCATGAGGTGACTCATGGCAGAAATGAAGTGCTAACCCATCAGTAACCCTGTCTGAACAGATGCGGTTACTCATCACACGTGTGATTGGTCATAGGCTAAATGAGTAACCGAATCATCACGATACAACCATACCGGTTGTATCTCTGATTGGGCTTTGTCTCCCTTCTGTTTGTCAAAATATGACTCCCTCCATTTGAACATGAAACGAAGTCAGTATTGTATACCGTGTCACTCCGCGGGTATTAATTTTGAGACGCAAGCAAACTAGCGTTAGTTGTCATGATCACTTCAACGTGACAACAGGCCTTTTCAGTCATGAACCAACATGGTCTTCGACCAAAGTTTGAATTGCATACGGGTGTGAAAACCGACTCTGACTCTTCTGTGATTTGAAATAAAAAATGACGGCTCCGTTAGTGTATAATCCACTGAAAAGCACCAAATGGAGAAGCCCATAAAAATGCTTTTTAAGACAGTCTATTGCCCCTAATATGTGACTTGGACGTTTTGTGAAAAGCAAAAACGACTTGGTCGAAGAGGCAGAGATAATGGATTCAAGTGGAATGTTCATTCAAACACGGTCACCAAGCCTGATAGAACTTTATCCAAATGATCATGTCTAGAACTGGTTTAATCATGCAGCTGACTAACACCGAGATCATTGAAAGCCTACCTAAGCTTGTACTCATTGATGCAAAGAACAAAACACTTCAGTACAGCACGGGATGCCAACTTGAAGGAAAGAATGGAAGGGGGAGAGCTGCTATTGTTAGGGCGACTCCTTGTGGCCTGTACAGTTGTTCTTGATGTTTGAGGACAATGCTGAGTGTGTATTTTAACGATGTACTCGAAAAATAACATGTTCAGACCTGTGTGTGCATGTAATGACTATGGGACAACACGAGGTACGCTTGAACTTGCACTAATGAACTTAAAGTCAACCCCGACCTGTACTTCCTCATTTGACTGCACAAAACACTCAAGTACCGTTACAGATCATGTGAATTCACCATACATGAGTATTGGGAGGTTGTGTATTTGCTCCAGGCGGCCATAGGGAGGGTGGATGGTCTCTGAAGCTAACAGCTATGTACTGGACAAACCGGTTGATTTGGCGTGTAGACCAAGCTTCGGGTGTTGACAGAGTTGAATGCGTACGGTCAACCTACAACCGACGCACCAGTTGCCTTAAGTCCTCCCACTTCTAGCGTGAGCTACAGTAGCTTTTCACGATTACCTTTGCTTTGACCTTGTGATCCGTCACCGTCTGACACTATCTGCTTTACGCGGACTGTTGCGTTGGCGTGGTCCAAGGTAGGCACATTAGTGGGCCCGCTTAGACAGGCCCCTCTTACACGTGAGAGGTACAAACGGCTTGCATCCACGGCCAAGTACTTATCCCGGGTCGGTGCATGCCCAGCGTAAAGTACTCTCGCACTGTGTATGTCAGCCAGCGTCGAACTGTGGATGGGGGTACAGCGCCACGTCGTACCGGTAGCCAGACCATCAGGTCGCTAGGGCTGTCAAGCCCTAACTTTGACAAAGCGCCAGACCGACTTTGTTTCGCAAACAGCACTGCTGCCACGTATTAGGCAGGGCAGAGCCTCAAAGGAAAATTGGCACACGTCTTCCTCTAACGCCAATTTTACAGGGTCCTGTCGTAGTTTCAATAGGAGGATGAATTTTACTTACATGAAGGTTTTCATTCCTTACAATTGAATTTCAGCTGATAAGTTAACCAATAATTGGGTTAGTAGATGTAGAAACTGTCCCCAGAACTCAAAGAAGGGGTTCTGAGTAATTTGTTATTTTGCCTATTTGCAAAGGTCTTGCAAAATGATGAGAATCGATCAGTTTGGACACTCAAAGTGTTTACAGCTTCAAGCTTTTCTGCTTTAACACTTGTCATCACGGTGTTCACTCCTCATATTTGTAGACATTGGGTCATTTGAAATAATCCTCTTGGTTATCCTAAGAGATAAATGTATTCAAATTCCCTTACTGTTCGATCACTTTATGCGGTTTCTCAGAAAGTTGTAGGAGGCGTAAGCATTATCTAAACAGAAAGACTCAAGAAGTGGAAGACCCATACCTTCCAGAATGCATGAATTGTTTCACAATTCAGAAGTTGACAAGTGGCACAAGATGATCTGTAGGTCGCTGTATTGCTATATATATATATATATATATATATATATATATATATANTGTTTCACAATTCAGAAGTTGACAAGTGGCACAAGATGATCTGTAGGCCGCTGTATTTATATATATATATATATATAGTGTTGATGGAAAATAAAATGCGGAAGCATTTTAAAAACCTTTAGTCAAACAGCGGAATTTGGGTTCTGTTCAACTTGAAGCGCAAACAAGTCACAAATACAGTCTAGTCTCTAATGGAATACCAATATAACACTTTTAAACAGTAAAGTTGTGTGGGCTACTTTAAAGATCACACTAAATTCTAATCCTAAGTCAAACACCAAAGCGTTCTGTTGAATTCAATTCCGGTGATAAACAACATTATCGGAGTGTAGAGTGTTTCCTATTCTTTAAACAGCTAACAACAGTATACCAGTTTTGGATAGCACTTACTTCGTGCCACTTTCAGCATTCCGTTCAAACTGAGTAAACTGACATATTATGAAATTCATGTACATCGATTTGCTCTTCGTTCTGTTTGAACAGTCGATTGGTACCTCACGGATCTTTCATCGAATTGTTAGCTCAGTCGCATCACGTACAACACCGTACAACACAGACCTTGGTAAATTTGTGTATTGTGATGGTCACTCTGAATACCCCTGAACATATATGACTCTAACCCTTGGATTATTGTAACCTGTCTGAAATCCGTAAGCTTTGTTATTCGTTCGTCTTGTTATCACTGGTAGTCCAATGAGTAACAGCTGTATTTACCTTGGCTATTCAGAAACACGTCCGAGACCACTAGAAAGATGAAAGAGTGATGAAGCCGTTCTATAGACTCGGGATTAGGGAGGTGTTAATTTTGAAAGATTAAAAAAAATCGTTACAACAGATGTCTGATGTATGGGACTTGTTAATTATTTGTTAATTATTTATTAGGATTGTTCGCATACATTGGTGTATGCATTGCGTGTAACACACTGTGACCTGTTTACTAAAACCGTCAACATAGTTATAAAGGAAAGGATCATGCCAAGCAAAGTGCGTTAGAAAAGATGCCTAGAAATTTAATTTACATGCACAATCTTTCAAGCCATTGTGTTCATCCAAGCATGACTCAACCGTTTGCACACAAATATAAACCTCTACAATTTCATGTTCATGTATCCGAGGTCTCGAATAGTACGATATGGTTTTCACATACTGGAGTGGATCACGGCTACTGACCTCCAGGTGGTGTGGATTTATAATTCAGGCACTCCTACGTTGATAACTTCCCCATAAATCCACCTCCAGCGTCGGTATACGTAGTTTTTGGTTTGAATATCTGCTCTGGTGAAAACAGAATTGAGTGTTAACTTGTCGTTATACAGAGACATTAAAAACACTACTTGTCATGATTAATTCAGTATTTCTAGGATGGTTACCTTTAAGAGCTCCACACAAATTATTACTACCGAACGCCTATTTATTTGGTCCGCTGAAAATGGTTGCCTACACCGTTTTGCACATGTTGAGCGGTAGTGCAATTAGTCAAACGGATTTGAGTCAACAGTAAATAATGCCCGTCTGTTTACATAGCTTAGTCAGCTCTACGATACCGACCAACTTGACGGTCGGTTGTCACTGCGAGGTGACAATACCTCATGGTTTTCGAGTAAACTGTGGTAAGCTGGTGAATGACATGACAATGCGGTACAAAATGCCTGATTTAAGCAATCTACTCCCTCCCCTCAGAATAGTTTACTACGTTTCTCAGGTTGAAGCAGAAACATGCCAGAATAAAAGGAATGGGTAGCAATATGAAAATAAGATGTAACATAAAATATCATTGGAAAAAAGAAAGACCCATCAGTTTTGGTTTTAATGGTTGTTTTACTTTACACATGAATTTTATTCGAATTTCAATTTTGGCGGTTCCTCTTCATGAGACTCAAAATGATCTGTGACAAATCTAACAAAAGTGGTGAACTGATATTCGAGTAGCATTGTCATTTGCCACAAGTAACATGTAGGTTCCCCATCGAGTAACAACAATCCTGGAGAAATTAAAAAATTTTCGTGATGGCCACAGATTTCATCACACCTAATTCAATTGGCCTGCATCGTTGAACGGAAGATATGCAGAAAATGCCTTAGGATAGTTCACTCGATAAACACAACAAACATGTTCAAACATTTTGCTGATTAAGGAAAGCATGACTTGTCACGAACGTCTTCCGAACAAGAAATCTGAAATGACAAAAATTACACTTCCAGAATTACGCGACTGTGACGAAACACAACAGAAGTATACACTCCTGCCGGTTTATCACATAGAAGGATTTCAAGTGGGTTCTATGTGTGATAACTAGAACACTGTTCGTGGTAAAGCTGAAGGAGGGAGGAACATGAGTGTTCAGTATCACCTTTGGTAAGTGATCGATCACCGTCGCCGACGTTATCATCATGGATAGCAGCATACTCGCATGTCACGCTGATGTTTGATTGCCACACAACGATATAGACAAAAGTAAACTCTTCACTGGAAACATAAGAAGTGAGAAAAAAGGAGTGGGAAGGGAGTTAACTATTAAATAAAGCTACGTTTAGATCTAAACATTCACCATTAAGGTGGTTACATCTTGCAAACAAACAACCGAGCTGTAAGTGGAAATAAGACATCGTCAGCGTGACTGTTTCCATACAACTTCCACTGCCACATGTCTGTAAGTGCGCTCACTTCATAAACAACTCGGCCAAACAACGACAACATTTACACCACTGGGCCCAATTAACCACCCACTCATCTTAAAGGATAAACAGTTCACAAGTAAAGATACGATGGTTAGTTAAAATATCTTTCAAGCAATAACTTATAAGTTGAATGAACTGTCGCGTATTCACAGAGCTGGAAGCAACGCACAATGTTACACTACGTGTAAGTTGTTCGTAAAAGCCGTAGTAATTTCCTGTCGAGTCCGAAAGAGTGCCCGAATTACAAATCCACACCACCTGGAGGTCAGTAGCCGTGATCCACTCCAGTATGTGAAAACCATATCGTACTATTCGAGACCTCGGATACATGAACATGAAATTGTAGAGGTTTATATTTGTGTGCAAACGGTTGAGTCATGCTTGGATGAACACAATGGCTTGAAAGATTGTGCATGTAAATTAAATTTCTAGGCATCTTTTCTAACGCACTTTGCTTGGCATGATCCTTTCCTTTATAACTATGTTGACGGTTTTAGTGAACAGATCACAGCTCATCACCCACTGAGGTGTAGGTAGTTGACCTACCGTTACTTCTTCGTGTCACGAAATTACGTTTCCACGACAGCCGTTGTGACCTTCAGCTATGTTACCTATTGGAAGTTAAACGATTGTAGCAGGTAAGTGGATATCCGCTTGACTCTCGTCCGCTAACAATTCAGGACGAATTTCCTGAAGATCACTCGAACCGTAGTCCCAACAAACATCGAACTAAAAGTACGCGGTAGGGTTCGCAAACAAACCGTGTATTACCAACAATGCCTGAAAATATTAGTTAGCTACAGCCTAGTCTGGGGCCAACAGCAGCAATCCAGAGTATGAATGAAAAGAACGCGAGGTGAGGTCCAGCCTACTCAGCGACACTCAAAAACACACCAAGCAAAAAATGCACAGAACCGTCGGGCCCATTATACAACACTCAGGGAGATGCCAGCGAGACGACCTTGAAGAATAGAGTCATGGATGAGTCGTATGAAAGTGGCAAACATTGGTTGCGTGCAACTAGTAGAACGACTGAAAAAAGTGCCACTGAGTTCGTACCAGGCCTCTTACGAGAGTTGTAAACAGAATCATGCATACAACACAGATGGTTGAGAAGACATGACTGTAGCCGGAATCCGTGGAGGAGCCATACAATCGTTGATATTTGTAAAATTCACAAACAGAGCACACAGTGGCTTGTTGCCTGCAGTGCACTACTCCTAGATCTATCGAGCAACGAACATCATGTCAACCCTATTGCGGCTCGCTCGGAATCCACACTGCTCCCCTAGAAAACTCGCTTCAAAAATTTTCTAATTGAATCAGTTTAGCAGCTCTAGTTACCGGGTGAGGCATCCCTCAACTGGATAGGACCAACGGACTAGAAATGGCAGGGGAAATGGGGTGGATAACCAGTTCGGGGACTTGATCGAGAGTTGAAGTACCCGCACCTCCGGTTAGACAATCCACCACAGTACTACTTGATGTAATCGGCTGTGGAATTTGAAATTATGCTGCTTAATAGCACCGTCCTAATCACGAAATGCAGCTGGGGAGAGCTTTATGGATTGTTTTCCTCGGCAGCGATAGCAGCAGGGCAATCAGGGTATTCGTAATTAGCTATAATCACACAATTCCGAGTGGTTGACTCGGCAATATAGCTCGTAGCTTGCAAACGGTTGTTCTGGCAGCCTCGTTTACCACACCACCCGTATTCAAGTAGACTAAGTTTCTACCTTCGGTCTCGACTGTGAGTAACTTTTAGTAATTTTGTCACTGAAGGAAGCTGGCCGAAAAGTTGAAATATGCGTGGAATCCAACGTATAAAAATCAGGCTTTCTAATTGTTTAACACTTACCACATTTGGAAATGGTGACTAGAACACTCCCAAACAATATGTATCCTCCTGTAACGAGCTTTTGCTAATGTAAACCAGTCCTCTTGAAATGCGCACGGCTAGTTCTTAAAAGGTGAGCTTATCCTCTACTCGGATACCACCAGGTCGCTTGAGCTGTTTCGACGTCCACGCCGCTGCTGCAATCACATTTCAAAGCCAATCAGGCTTGAGCCCACGGTGGGGCTTTGGCACATTTGGGTCTACATTTTGAACGGTCGCTTCAAAACGTTCTGTTTAGTATAACGGTGCTGATAGCTGGTAACGACGCGAAGCCAGCAGAGTGCATGTGTAGTCTCGTTCAGTGTGGATCCACCAGTCAGCCAATGATGACCATAAAGGAAGTCTGGTGGCCAAAAGAGGTAGTTATGAAACCAACTTAAATTATGACGAGATAAAAGCAAAACCTATGAATTAATTGATAAGAATAATGAAAAGTCACTAAGCAGTTTACCTTCACTGTGACAATAAAGTTATGTCAGTGACCAACAGAGAATATGAGGCTATTAAAAATACTAACGACTTCAGTGTGATCAGTCATCAGGACGGTCATGCAACCTTTGGATGTGAGATAGAAAAACACTTCAGACTGCGTGGAACTGTCTTAATAAGTACCATACTGATTCGGCGTGAACGTTTAAACATTTACGCACATTCACACGGAAAGTTGTGTTCCTCGATATTTTGGTAAGGTCGCACAAACCAGATGGTTATGGAAACGAGATATGGAAGTGCCGTTGACTGTAGGTTCACGTCGGTCAGCAAGTGATTCAGACGGAAATAAGGAAATGAGAATGACACTAATTCCTTTTGAGAATAATGTTCACTGTTTCATAATTCGATCCACCTGGAGAAGCATACACAGGCTTGTTTATATTTGCTGAAAGTTCCCAGATGTAGATTGATGGAAGAGCCAAGGGGCCCACAAGCGTTCTACACTCAGCCAGGCTGGCGATATTACGTCTGTTATTGGTGTATTGCAAATAACCTAACGGAAATCAAATCCTTTATCCAACAAGCAAATCACCAGCAGACCTTCCATGAAACAATGATGGACGTGTAGGTTTTCGGTTGGGAACTGACGACCAGCAACACCCCTACTGAACGTCAACTTGGATTACACCAAGGTTAGTCTAATCGAGACACGTTTCAGGTTTACTTTGACCGATCTGAGGACGGCAGCATAGCAGCATTGTTTAGTTGGTTAACTAAATCTGGTCATCTAGTCTGGTGAGTTCAGAGTACTTCGGAGGCACAATCAAACTTAAGAGCGGTTATATAGTAAATATTGAACCACACAGCTCAGTGGCACCCTCCCAATTTGTACGGAGCACAGCTCCATGATCAGTATCAGTAAACTGCAACATCAACTCGTCTCTACTTACGAGTTGCCTGTTCCAGATGTTCACTAGTCGACAGTGCATGCACGCATGTCAGACTCAGATTTACCAGTGAGCTGCGGAGTCATTTACACATGCAACATTTTCGGTAGGTTTCAGTTACTATTACAACGTTCGATTTTTGAGTTAATCAGCGAGCACCAGACTTCTCCACACGACAGAACTATCGGCCAGTATACATGGGCTTGATGAATGGTTGAACAGCGTTTGAGGGAAGTCTTATATGTACAATGTGTTGAAATATTCAACTGCCATAAAGACCTGATTGATGGAGGCTGAGGGATTATTAGTCTTGACAAGAGAGAGTTTCAGTTGCAGATGTAGGTTACAGTTGTTTGTTTGGTATACATGCTTCGAAGTAGGTGATGGATATTGACGTAAATTAGACGCCAATATTTTCAACAATATAACTGATTGTACAAAATGACTTTGGTCAGATGTTTTCGTCAATTCGGCGGATGTAAATGTACCTTTCCGGGTGTAGTACAAGGTAGTGTACACTTCCACAAACACTATTTCGGTTGGCATGTTTTCACCTGCGTCAGCATGTAGGGCCTCCGAACTCGTACTTTCGTACTGCACTCGTCGTTGTTGACATTGGTGCCTGTTACGTCTAGATGTGTGCAGATTTCACTAGGGAAGAATTGAATGGTTTTTGTTGTAGAATTCGCTTCTACACTTTGTTCACTCTTGATTGATTGGTGGCAAAATCAAGGGTTACAATGAACATGGGCTGAACTTCATTCTCTGCATCGTTCAGTTTTCTGTAACTGTTCTCACAACTTTCTCTTTGGATTTAGCAATCATATTTTACACATCCATTACGGAATGACGTACCAAGTCGCCTAGCCTTAATTCTAGCTCAGCGTCATCGTCCAGTATGACGCCACTCCTATTGTGTTTGTCAGTCGCCGAGTGCGCTCTCACATGGCAGGTGGAGATGTTCTGGAGACATCCTGTTGTTGACCACCCAATTCACTCTCGTTAAACCATCAAGGTCAGCTAAGTGCGGACCGATTTGTCTCAGCTTAGTCAGTCTGATATACCTCATCTGTGACTTGGTACTGTTGAAACACACTGGTTCCCCCGTACTCATGCTATACTTCCGTATAATTCGGATCATGAGAACATGTTGGCCAGCAGTGTACCGAACTGGTACTTCTGAAGCTAAACCAGTCTGATCCGAATTTAAATTCACACTGACAGACTGCAACACAATCTACGAAGGGGTCATCTGACGCATGAACAATATACAGCGCAATTTTTTGTCCGAGGTTCCTTCGGGTGTTTACTTACTAGACGATAAATGCGATTAAGTCGGTAAAAGTCACTCAACTTGGAATTCATTGAACAATGCTTTGTGTCGCATGCCTGTGTACGCAGTGCGAACAGAATGGCTTTGGGAGCGGTTTTTGTTCACACGTGTGATTCGCAAAAGTTTGATCAGACTTGATGTTCTTTCGCTACAACCAGAATTCGCCGGCCGAACTCTCCTCAGTTGAATCGTGAGACATAGTTTCAGATTCCATACACTGGGACCGATTATGTCCAAAATGACGTATCAAGTCACCTAGCCTTAATTCCAGCTCACCATCATCGTCCAGTATGTTGTCAAACACAGTGGATTTGAGTATAACTATATTAAACCAGTACTCCATGTTGAGTAGAACGTAGTAGCTAACTTGAACCGATAGTCAGCAGTCGATCTTGTGCATTCAGAGAACTGTACGGCGCGTCAATTTCTGAATACCATGTTGCCAGTGATATGGAGTGTCATAACGGACCTGTTAGAAGTCGTGAATGCAAACTGATTGGCGGTACTTGCGGTAAGATTAACTTTGACAACAGAATACATGATTCTGTATGAAGTTGTTTAAGTTTCACGAAAACTGGTGTTGACCACACGCTTGAAATGTGTTGACGGTTGCGGTGTCAACAGCGTTCGATATCTGTCAGTTGTAACGCCGACTAACAGTGTTCCTCCAGGAAAAAATATCCCATATATGTATACATACGGTCTTGTAATCCAGGCGACTGGATACACTGACTGATGTGATACAGCTTCAGACACTCGTCGTTCAGCTAAAGGACAGATAAAATTAAACCAACTTTGAGGCTGCTCAAGGAACAAAGAGCTAACTAACATTCTTTAAGATGTATATCTTCTTCTCATATTGCTCTCTTTAAGTTGGTCACCAGCACAGGTAAAACACTGGCTGTTCTGTCGTCCTACCAATAATAGACTCTTTGTTCTAATCACGGACACTGTTTGGGAGCTGAATAGAACGATAGTACACAGTCCACCTGCAATTGTAAGGTTGCATGGCTGGAAGTGCCAGCCGGCGTAACGCCTTACACTTACTCCTGGTTGGTTCGCCATCTGGTTATTAGCCAGTTGAAATAATTCGTCGTTTTTCTAAGGTCCTGAAGTGTGACATGGCCCAGTGGATGTTTGTTTGTCAGTTTTGACAAATTTGTCTCTCGCCGTTTCTCGAAGTATTGCCAGTCGTAGTACTACGCAAAATATACTTATTAATACACCTGACATGGTTACTGACATGCTTAGGAGAACTGTCTTCGCCCAGTCAAAGAATGTTATGTCAGTATGGTATTTATGCATGTGCAGTCTGCTTGTTGCCGTGCTTCGTTACATGAAACGACTGTCAATGAATTGCTGTGAACATACGAATTGATGGCCATCAACGCGTTAGACTGAGTTAGGCATACATACTTGCCATGATGCAGAGGGCAGTTCATATAGATTGATAGTTGTTGATAAAAGCAAGTTATACATCCACAATATTGCACAGAAGTTTCGGCAGGTGAGTTGCATATTCAGTGGCAAAAGTGACTAGTTATTATCGTTGTGTATATATTAACGAACTACGGTTAGCGAAATGAATGCTAAGAGCTCCGAGCATCTTCTGTTGATTTCGATCTTCAACCGGTTTCCTCCATCATTTAAGATAGAAGGCAAATAAAATCCTGTTGAGTTAGCATACTTTATGACTGACCAATGATTGGTAGTGTTCACCAGCTGCACTTTAATCAAGAGCCACCTTGTTGTAAATGTATGTCCTTCCTGTGTGATGCCTCATCGCTGTATGCTGGTTGCCCAATCGTCATGGTAAGTTGTAAACTAGGATCATTTTTTACCACGAAGATGACTAGGTATACAGCAACTATTAATTCCACGATGGATATAAACTGTCGAGAATCAAGTTATCCAGTGATGTAAACGGTATGAAAAATTACAAAACGATGAGATTCCGACTGCAAAATTGAAATGTGAGCCGTGAGAAAACATCACTTGATGCGATTTATACACAGTAGGACACGTGTCAATCAATACCAATTGGATTGTTGCAGGAAGACAAAGATAAGACAACACTTAAATTTGCAACTAATATAGCAGTCACGAAATATGCAGCGTACGAAACAACCGCTATGTCTGATTCAGAACAAGTTATCGCTCACAACATAAGGGTTTACAATTATCCATCAAAGTGGAAAGAAACGTGTTTGGATATGAGAACGTTTCATATACTCTTTTCACTCACAAACGTACAAAGTGCAGGTTACATAAGATGGACTGGTAATAGACATGCATATATATTCACACCGAGTATGTCAACTATCATCTCAAAACGGTGAATCAGTTGCTCGGAATCACAAATCATCGATTGCTTAGACACCAAGATGACCCACTCAACTCGTTCAAACCACTTTCACGAAAACAGAAACCGAAGCTACTGGCCCTTAACGAACCTGTTCATCAGACCTCGCCAGCCAGCGTTGTATGCACAAACGTGGTTGAAGCAACCCATCGGGTTACCGCGGTGCCGTTGACATACGGCTTGGCGTGAATGTATGCATGTCAGTTTCCTTTCTCGATGTGTCTATCATACATAACTTGCATGCCTTACACTTCTGAGTAAGGAAAGTAAACAAGATGTTAACATACCACAGCATATGTCTTTGTTTTACTTTGAAGATGTGGTTAAAGAAAACTCCATGCAAACAAATTGTCAACCTTGGTAGCTTATCGTTCTAGGGTCATGCATTTAAGCAGTATAAGCCTGTGAGACTATAGCATAGACCTCATAAGGCATATACCCAAGTCTCCTTTGTAGTACGTCCACACATTCATGGCAGCGAAATGCAACAGAACTCCCCAATCCGCCATCGCTCATCGTAATAACACACAACCTATACGTGCATATCTTGAGCATGCCGTCGACACTGTCAACATCATCTCCGTTTCTGATGAAATCACATCAAAAAGACTTAAATGAAGCACAGTCACCTCTATCCGTTGCAACACTACGACATTTTTGAGCTCACGAATGCGAGAAACTGGACGTCTTTGGTTCAATCCATATCTCCCGTGATCCGAAGCGAACTGAACGGATCTTAACTGAGCTGAACACCAGACACCTCCCCGCTGACCTGCTCTGCGCAACACATTTAACACAAAATTGATAGAAGTGTCATTGATTGTTTTCTTCTGGCCTGGTAACATAAGGCAAGCTGATCTCCCTACAAATTTTCCCAATGACCCTTCTGTTGTATTTTCTTGGTAATCAGGCGTAATTATCTGGTGACCTCAAGGGAAGCATTGAAAACAAACTTGATCCGCAACGTGTCGTAGTTTGTTAACAGGTTGATTTACTTCAACTAAAGATGGGGTCAACGTTGTCAGGGTTTACCAAGATATGGAGTTTAAGCAAGTGTAGAGAGAGACATGTGTCTTCAACTGGTACATATAGTCAACAAGATTGCTTGACCATTTCGCGAATTTTCAAATTCAAATGAAGGCAGTATAACGTTCAATAAAACCAGCAACCAGGTGGCTGACACAGATGGCCCCATGATTAACTAAGACAACATGAAATGTGATAAATGTGGTCCAAATGATGCGCATCAGCTTGCTCTCTCAATGGATGAGCAAGTTGTCCTCTCCTGTCGTCTGAGGAATACTTCTTTGACATCAACGGATGAAATGCTCCAAAGTCGAAAGCGTGTCGCTAGACCAATTCCAGTGCGTGCATAACCGGGAGTGCACAACCCAAAAATTTGAACCTTATCATAGCACCGTTGTAGCCATTGCAGTGCTACTGGTCTCAAAAGGTAGACAGTTTGAAGAATTTGAACACAACGATTATGAAATTACATTGAAGAGTACTTTTGAACTAATGAGCCCCTTGAATGAAGAAAAACCATTCGTGGACCCTAACGTGTTTTCATCAGATAAAGCGTACGTGTACCCCTAACGAATGTTTCCACCTAGTGCGGGTAAAAACCAGCGGGATGTTCTACGCAACTGATAAGCCAGATGATTCTATTTCAGAGACATGTTTGCTAACCGGTTGCTCAAAATTGGCGGTGGCGTCCATCAAAGTTGAATACACAGGAACACATGCAACAATACGGTTGAGTGTGCGCGTTGTTCAGCGGGCTTGCTCACTCCACCCCAGTGAAGTGTGGCTGATTTCTGTCGTGCCGCGAATGAGTCAGTCGGCGCGGCAGCCTGGTCACCTGGCCCAGATTGGCTTGATTGAGGCCTGACTACATATGGCCGATGAAGGAGTGAAATGTGATCACAAAATCCCGTTGCCTTGGCTGGCTTTGACGGTGACTGATGCGCTCACGTGGTCTTAGTTACCCAGTCTGTTCAGATAGGCATCTACCTTTTAGGACTGGTTGAATAGTGGAGATTGTCACAATGGCATCAAAGTGTACCAGGCGACGAGATATTTGTATACCAACAAAAACTGAAAGAATTAAGATGTGATTAGTTTTTTCAGAGTGGTTGAAATGTCTACTTCCAAATTTTCGTAACTGGTCAGAGACGACTGATTTGGAGTTGCTCATAGATTCTCTCTCAATTAGTCCAATACAATTACTAGGCTGTTAAATCATGTGATAAAATAACCAAAAAGACTTATCCACAAGTGTTCAACAAGAAGAACAAGGAGCCAGCTGTTCTCTTGAACTCAGAGGTCTGGTCTGCTTCTTAAGTCACTTGTACTTTTCCAGCCACGGAATGAAGCAATAACTTTCCCCTCAGCTAAACTGATTTATCACAACAGTACTCATTTCGTGCAGCGCTTGAATGCGGGCGAATGGCTCAGTATGAAGCGCTGATGGTCAGACAAGCATGGACAGCGACCTAAAATCGGATACGACAATCTTGGATGTAATTTATTCAGTCAAGAATAAGAGTTGTTTTTCGAGTTCAACTTAATTCAACCTTTTGGTGATTATCAAACGGACACTATTAAGCTAAGAAAGTTGCATAAAACTCACTTCGCTGGATGGTACCTGCGTAGGTTCACACGTGAACTCAAAACAGTCTACCAACAGTCGTTTCGCTTGACAAAGCATAGTACCGTACGGCCAACGCATACATACACATGAGATTGAATAGGACAAATCCATTGACTAGGCAAATACTGCACTTCTGAACAAACCACTCAACAAGTCAACTGACAAACTAACAAACGTTTCATATAGTATAGTGACTTCAGGAACTGGTGAATTACGTAGTGGGGAAAAAGGTGAATAGAAATGCTCTATGTGCCAGTACGTCATTGTTTTCCAGAGTCCTTAAGAGCTGACAAGTCAGATTAGTTTGCGAAATACGTTATTTCAGTGTAACCGGAAACCACTGTACACGCGTTACGAAGTGAAATGAAAATTTTTTACCAGCTGATACTATTCAACTGGGCTGTGAACACTTTCTTAATTCACCCACCGGTTAACCCGAGAAGACAAAGACTTTACCTAACCGTGGCAGAGTAATATTTAGGCAATAAGTTTCTACTATGATTACTAGTGTACCTCACTTGATAGCAGTACAGCTGATAAAATACCTTCATAATAAACAAAACAAATTTCTAGACGCACATCATGTCAGTGTTGTGGTGGCTGAAGTTAAACCAGAATTGAATATTCTTGTCCTCCCCTTTCGGCGAAGAAAAACCATCTTAACCAATTGTTAGGTTACAATGATTTCCAGCGACGTGAAAGTTCATGTTGAACTGAATTGATGGCTTGTTCGATTGCACGCTTGGAGTACATAAACATTTGCAACACCTTCGAGATAGAACTTGTGGTGGTACCGTCTCTTCCAAGATAAAACTGAATTTTTGCGTCTTCATGTGAACACACCATTGAAACCTTACGCCAACCATAGAGTATGGTCTGGATGTATAGCGGAAACGCTATCCTTGGTGAGGCTGGTGCTTAGGTCAACATGACCGAACTAGCGGGGATGTTTTGTTTAGAAATATTGAAAATTCGAATGAGCCATTGAATAATCCCTATCAGGACCGTGAAGCGAAGGTCTCGGGTGTAATTACATTACAATACCATCACACAATGGGTGATTAAAAATAGCCTTAAGACTGACTGTGGTAACTCTAGCTTTCGGGACTGCCGCTTCCACAGTACAACGCGCCATAGTTTCGGATCCACTGAACGTAACGGTACGATTACAAATTATGAGTATCCTGATTATTTGACAAACCGTCAGCCAGGAGAGCCCTCCACGATTCACACAAATGTATAACAACGCGATTGGTGAAATACTGTTTCACATTGTCTAACCAATTGCTTTATAAATTGCAACGTGTAACATTACATGTGACGTAGAACAGACCCGTTAACTGTACCCACAGCTCTCGGTCTTTAATTTTTTTACTGCGTCGAGGCTAACATTGGGCTCGATCTAGTTCATCACCTGGTGTTAATCTCATGAGTTTGATCACTGCACTGACCCCTTGTTATAGACTTGCCAGGAGAATACATCAACCAACTGCAGCGTGAAAAAGATACAAACATGTTTTGGTAACAACACAGCTGGACTAACTCAGTAGTCTCAACGTTATCTGACCTCGTACTGTTTTGCGCAGTGAACATAATGTAATTTGGTGTCAATAAGCGGATATTCTTTACCTGAAGATAGCGTTAAGCTGTCAGTTTCGCACCAGAATCGACGAGTTCCCAACTGGCAATAACTGAGGAAGTTGACGAGCAACGCAGCAGCTCAAGCATTAACACGATCGAAGAAACTGACATTTTCAACCAGCTGGCGTCCAGTGGGCAGAACAGTAAAGTGTAGAATATCCACACAACAGAAAACAGAGAACGTAAAATTGTGCTAAACAATCATCACATCAGGAGCTGTCAGGATAGAAATAAGCCATTCTATGAGATCGGTGCAACGACTATAGATTTCCCGGTAGGTGTTGGAGCATTCCGATCCACATTCTTGCTCCAAAAAATAGGCAATACATCTATCAGTTTCATGCTGCCTGATGAGGGTTCTGGGGCCGTCATTCTAGACAAGGATGCGTATGTACAGAAGATGTTATCAATATTGGATGATCAAACAAAGTTTCGACGAATAGAGAGAGTGGACAGCATTAGCGAAATAGAGGACCGCATAGGACGACATCTTCAGCTGCTCTTGCAGTTGC
>QNGE01001424.1:0-17587 GCA_008508345.1 Paragonimus westermani | reverse complement strand
ATGGCTCGTCCGGCTGCTCGTGCTGTCCGCCATCCACCCAATGTTGGCCTTGACCGTATTCCAACATCGTGTCGAGATGTTCCTCTAAATGTTGGAAAAACCACGCCTCCGATCTGGCCGTCTGTCGTATTTCGCCTGCCCTGCCTCACCCGTTGGTCCGATCCAGTCGAGCGATGACTCATCCGGTCGCGCATGTTGTCCTTGATCCGATCGCGTCAGGTTTTCGAAAGTACTTCCCTCCGCGTTGAGGTATTCGGCTGAGCGTTCGAAAACTCGCACCTCCGACCTGACAGTCCACCACAATATGGGAGGATCGTTGGAAGGCACAATGACATTTAATGACTTTCTCCACACGATGGAACTGAGACATGGTGTCCAAGCGACTGGAGCATCCTCAGAAGAGTGCGGTGTGCAGTTGAGTGTTTTTGTTTTTAGTGCCGTTGAGACGCTTAAGTAGTGTATTGGTTTCTCCAATAAAACAACCTCCGTGTCATCCGCCTTCTGGATTCACAGCAATAGTAAATTGCTCGTGATTATTGGGTGACGGATAGGTTTGGGTTTCATACTAAAACCTAGCAAAGCTGTTTGGTGAAGAGAATCCACTTCTTTGCGAAGTTTGACCCATTCTCTACATTTTTTAATCTTTGTTGATTGAAACGCTTGCCCTCACTTTCCACTGGTGCTATGGGGTTTTATAACATTCAAAAATCTTCAATAAATAAACAGTGCACTCGTGGGGGACCCTTGTCTACTCTGTTTGGGGTCGTGTCTTGCAATATCTTACCGAGATTTTTCCGGTCTTGGTAGCCTGGCTTTATATAAATGGTAAATGTGATGTTTATTTTTGGGCGAAACCTGGATTTAATCCGTAAAGTGATCCGTTCACATGTCGATCCATGTATTCAACAACCTTCGAACAAGAACAAGAGAATGGTTTGCTACTCTCTGATTTACCGATGAGGTGTCGTCCTAAACAACCGAATAAACGTACGATGGACCGCAAGTCAACATGGACGGTGAGTTTCATTTCTGTAACATGTTTTCTAAAGCTTTGAGAAAACATCGTTACGAAAGATAACAAACCGAGTAAGTTTTATCGCACAAAACTGTTCGTACTAACAACGTCTCAGAACCTTTCACCAAAAGTGAATCAAATGGACGTTTGCACATATATCAGTTGTAGAGGTGTTTAAAAGAGCAATGTGCATCAAAGTTCAGAAAGATGTTCGGTACTAATTTGAATCGCACCAGTAATGCAACAAAGGTTTCCCGTAGTTTCTGAGTCAGTCACGTTAGTAAAACAGAAAATAGGCCACAAACCGAACGCAGTCGGCCTACACCAGAATAATTTAGGAGCACGTTGGCACAGAGCTGACCAGCGACACTCAACGTATAATGCCCAAATATTCTCCATAACGCGGTAGTACTCATAACAGGTAACAAAGTCAGCGTTACATCATTGTTTACTATTGCCATGTATGCTCACAGCTCACAGGTGTCAAACTATTGTAAGGCTATGTTGGTGAGCCTCAGGAGAATTTAACTGTCATTCATTCGTAGGAGCAAATACACGTAGGTAAACTAATGCTACAGATAGTTCATTTTCAGGCCGGTACCGGGGCTAAACCTTTTTATCGATATATCGGTCAGGCACGTTAGGGGTAAATTAGAATACTGGCCAATCAATTACTATAAGGCGAAAAATCACCCATAATTGATCGCACCTTCACACTGAGTTAAACATTCTAGTCAACCTCTCCCGAAAAAAGCATTCCAGTCGAGTTCCGCTCCTGTTAGATCTCTACGGTGAGTACACATCCTTGCAACGATCAAACTTTTGAACTCCGGCCACGCTGTGGTGAAGTAGCTGTGTTGTATGCTACGTCATTGGCTTCATATTAGGCGCGACGGGGTTCTCATATACAAGCACTCAGACACATGTGCCTGTGAGTACTGCTCAGGTTGGTCGATAGCCTGGAAAGGGGACACACAGAAACTGTCCCGTTAACTCCAGTCGGTCACTCCATGATTAGGACTTTCCAAGGATTTTTTAGTGTAGGGCAGTAGCGCAGTAGAGTATAATGATTCTTTTCAAGCTAGCCTGTCTGGAAAACCTTTTGGACTGAGATAGGTACGATCAGTTGTGGATGATTTTCGGTTTACATCAAACAAGTCTCCCACTACTTCACTGGTACTCAACCAGTTGTTACCGATTCGATAGGTCCATTACGGCATGTTTGTCTACTGGCTTAACCGCGCAGGTTGGTGGTTGACTTTGTCACGTTGGGTCCGAGGTAGACAGAACACTTGGACAAGCCGCTTTTGAGGATACAGCATATACCTGCAGTAGGTTTACTTTTGTGCGTCACTCACGATCCCAGTCGGTCGACATCATATTGGTTTCATAAAAACACGTTTTTGGCGTTGAGCATGTATCCCTGACCGTTATGTTCTCCAAAAGCAGCAGCTTTCGTAAGTTTTTGTGAGCAAAGGAGGAGCACAGTTCAAGTTCTGCCTAGTGCCCTAAACGTGTACGTCGAGCATGCCTGCGAATTCGTCCACGAATGACAATGTTATGACAGAATCTGGTACGCTAGTCTAGATTTAACACAGTCGAATGTAACAATGCTGTATTTTGTAAGGAAAACGGATAACCTCATATTGTATCTTTAGTGAGCTATTCCTAAAAAAGTTTATGGGCTAAACGAAGACCCATTCAGCAACGAATGATGAGATTCTCGGAAGATATAGTGTGTTTAGATAGAGTCTCATTTGAAATGTCGATAGCGCACGGAGAACTGTCCAGGTATTTTCAGCCCGTCTGGATAAAGCAGTGAGTGTAGGGGCATTAATTAACTGGTCGGTCGTTATTTTGTCTTCTCCATAAGATTAGGTTTTTTAGGGAGCCAAGTTAGCTTAAGATGAGGACGCACCAGCAAGTTGGAAGTAGTCTGGGGATAATTTGAGTTAATCATTCCAAACAGTTTAATCAGTAAATCAGGCACCGAATTCGCTTTCTTAACCATCGGCGCGCAGTTGGGAGGTAGATTAAGCTCCATCGGGACGGTCGTTCCGAAGTCCTTTTCACATTCCGTCGTCTCCGACAAGCCAATCATAATAGCTCATATGACAGGCATTCGGTTGTATCGAACGGGAACCGGGTGTAAGCATTTGTGTGGTATAAACCGTTCCAATCTCTCTGTCTCTGTCACACAATCGCTTTTACAAAAAAGTGTTTGTAAATCAAGCGCACTGTACTGACAGTGCTGGGTTTTTACCTTATAGAAAAAACATTCGTTCACACTACGTCCATCCGCAAGTGTTTACTACTTGATTATTGTTCGATTAAACTCCCTTGGGGTTCCGTATAAGATTTTTACACGAATATGGGTCACAACCCATCACGGGAAGCATTCATTCTTTCGAGGTCAACCAAGCACGGCCACTTTTGTGATGAGTTCAGGAGCACATAAAACAGATGGAAACCAGAACGATGATCAACTGGTACATCCACAATGGCAGTGGACCCACAGACTAAATCGTGGGGATCGTGAAGGTTTCATAAACCACAGCAATTTGATCGGTGCTACACTATCTTGTTACGCAGACGTCAGGCATAAATCAAGAAACAAGTACTGTTGGGTCATCATCGAAAGAAATTACAAACAATAATGGAGCAAACACCAAAATAAATTAGAGGTGGTCAATAACTTCATGCTGGCAAAAACAGAGTAGTTATTTCTGTTAGACGGGATCAAGGAAACTGTGTTGGTTCTTCAGTTCAGTTTTCTCGTACTTCGGTTTTATTTGCACTTACAGTCATCCAGTAAAACGATGGCTCACTTAGCCTATGTTGCAGCATGCGAGTGACCTTAGGGACGGTGTGTATCACCTGTTTTGTAATATAATCCAGATCAAAACCAGAATGGCAAACTTGATGAGTTTAAGCAAACACGACCCTGGGAACAGACAATGCTAATTAAGCGGTTACCAGAAAGGAAGAAGCAACAGTTTATCATGTGTGTTCAACTCTTGACGCATGTCACAATTCTGACCGTTGGGCACTGAATGGCGCAAACAAAATCTTATTAGTATCCTCATTGGAGTCAAATAGAAATGAGTAACTTTCCGGTTTTGTTAACGTTCTGTGTATTTGTTTGTTTTTGGTGTGAATTCGTGAAATCTTGAAGCTAGCTCAACGCATCTGTAATTCCTGTTCTTTCATATTCAGTTGAACCCTCAGTTAGAGGTGTTTTTCGTAGCATAGAACGGAATAATCTAGTAACAACATGGGATTTACTGAGAGATTAGGTTTAGGGCGCAACAAGAAATTAGCCGACAGCACACGGAGAATGTCGTAGATGTTGCCCACTCAGTACACTTCGGAAGCAGCCATATGTTTCACATAGCTAACCGTCCAGCCTGTAAATGAGACTCAGGTTGATTCTTTTGTTATCGTTGTCTTATGCACTGTCTTTTGTCCATGTGCAAAGAATTTCAGCGATGCTCGACGTGAGTTTGTTGACACGTTTCCACGTCTGAGCAAGTCGAATTACCACGTCTAATTTTTCAAGGATCTCAATAATACCACGATTATTACATCTATACCGACTGAGTCTAGTTTTTCATGTTTTAAAAGCCTGAGTCACAAAGAATAAGAGAACAGTGCGGCAAAAATTTTATTGCTGGTCGGTGAAACAAAATATGTGCCGCAACCAGAAAAAGGTCATTTTTGTATGATTTGCCAACCACCAGTGTAACGGAAACAGCTCCAGTCACCCATAGTACAATTAACTATTCAATTTTACCTCACCTCACCTTTGTCATATGCGTTCATACTTGTAGAAAACTGATCGAGAAATGTTTGACAGAAAATGAATATTATTTAAAAAATCAACTATCACAATTTCAACCCTTGAGGAGGCGATCATTGTGAATTCGTAACATCCGGTAGATTAGGTCACTTCAGACCAGGGCTTAATGGATGGAAGATCACAACGTGTTTTACCTGTTTGAATCTTTACCAGTAAATCAGAGAGATCTAAATATACTGGCTTGTGATTGGGATCCCTGAAAAAACACATCAATGAAGCGGTTAGTTACCACGTTGGACAACAATGATGGGACGTACGAATCAAACCACGACAAGTTCTGCTGCAACTTTATGTACACACACGGCCGTTTCTTATTTCACTCAAATTAGCTCTAATCGTTATAAGAAATGATAATAGTGTATCCAGTATTCATTGTTGTTTATAGTTGAGGTCAGCAATTACGCTTCTTAAGTTGAGTTAGATTCGTTACCACAAATCGATCAACTTCTTGTAGTTCATAAGCACCCCAGTTTTATTCAGGTTTGTGCTGAGTGAACCGAAAATTAATTATGCTATCGTTCCAAACCGAAACAGTTCTTCTTTGGCGCATATCACTGTCGATAGTTGAACGCTGATGAACTCAAAGGACAACATAATTTGACAAGCTGTCGAAATGTGGAGGAGACTGGAAGAGACTGATCGATGGTTATCGTTAGTTTGGTGATTATGAACACTGACCTAAAAGTGGTTATCCAAAAAAGAGAGCCACTTTAACTATGTGAATCTCTATTGTAGAAGTGGTTTTTTTATCATCCCCAAAAAGAATATTGGATGGTAACGGTCTAAAATATATGTGCGTTAGTTGCTTTTACTAAGCGTTGCCATCACAAAATCAAGACTGGAGTGGACACTGAAACGTTGCTTACAATCCAGTTAGCAGTGGACAAACTAATCAGGTTTTACTTTGAGGTGTCCTGGCAGAAAACATCCACTTTGGCGAACAAACGTACAGAAGGCTACCGTGCAATTTACTCATACCGTTGTCCAAATTGATGATGGTGCCTCATAAGTTGTAAGGTGAAGTGGATAAACGACCAGATATGTAGTCGTGATCTTAGATGAACATATTAACGGAGAAAAAATATCGTTGAATTTTATAAGACCAATTGTTGCTGATCCCAGTTATATGGACCACATTACACAATACGAAGTAGAGCAATTAGAGCGTTAGAGCGTAGAGCGTTTAGAATGAAAATTGCCTCATGATCAACAAGCTCTCTAGATCTAAACCCAATTGCCAACAGATAAGGTTTATTATGACGTAAAAACACGTTAAATTATCACCTCATCTGGGGACCTGAACAACGATTTGATACATACCTGAAACAGACCATCGAACCCTCTGTCGATCAGCTGTTTGAAGACATAAAACAGGGACTAATTGTGGCAGCTGATGGATGTGTGACATAATGAAGGTGAGCTGTATCGCTGGATTTCTCCACAATGATTGCGTTTGCCTAAGTTTTTTGCTTCTGTCTTATGCCAGGCTCAAGAGTAGAATGAAAATGTGTGGTGATAGAAGTGGCTGTATGCCTGAGGCGTGCATACGAGGGAAAAATGAATCGTGAGAACATGGTTAGGATGCGGTAATGAATTTGGCTTAATTATATGGGTGGATCACAGTTTTTCAAAAAAACGAATTGTTTCATAGGTGAGCCACAATATTCAGTGTGTGCCTGACTTAACGCAGCTAAACAAGCTCGAGAGAAATGTCACACAAAAATATGTTGTTAACCCCATTTCAGACCCACATAAGGATAAATGAACGAAAGACATTTTCGTAATCAATGTTTCGGTTCAACAAAAGTATACGTAGCACTGTTGAATAACCCTGCCGTATGCGTCTGAGCTCTGACAGCAGAAACTTCTCGACCTGGCACAGTTAGCATTGGCAACCGCGCCCAGTCGCATCATGTGCGCGAGCTATGCTACTTGTGTGATGGGGCATGTAAGCAGGGCTGCTGATGGCTTACCTAGTTCAGTTGGCCTGATGGCCGGATAACTCGATAGTAAGGCTCAACGCCAGACATGGGCCGAAAACTAGGGCAACGGCGGAGTGGACGCGAAGCTACACCCGTCCAAACGAACGACACACACCTTACTGTGCTGGTGACAGATTCTCACGCCTGAGCGTCCGGAATGGGGGACCGCCAGTCACGTGACTCGGCTTGACGGTCATGCCGAATTTGGATTATCTTGATCCCAGTTCATATGACACGTTGACGCAGATATCTAATCACGCGTTGCGATCGGTTCCCCTGGAACGGCCTTCAATTACGTGACCCTACGGCGGCTTCCTAAGACACGGGGCGAGCTGATTAGCCCGAGGGTTCGGGTGCAAAGCACGACGTTAGCCATGAGGTCACTTGGTTCTCTGAATCACGTCAGTTTCAATCTACAGTTTACCATACTGCAAAAATGTGTGATTATGCGAATCAGGACTTTTGATGTGTTCTCACTGATAAGTAGTTTGGCAGATCTGGTGATGTGTAAGACACCCGATTGCGAAAAATATGGACTTCGGCCGGATTCTAACCAGCGACAGAAACAGCTTGCCAAGGCGCCGCAAGTGCCCTGACGGGTGAGCCAAAGAGTCAAGCTGGAAGCTCAGAAATATCACATTTTGGTTTGATTACTTGCCCAACCGTCTGCGTAATACGCAACAATTTCGTTTCTCATCGATGATGTTGGTGAATTCCGGCTTGAACTGGTTGAGAAATTTTGCTTAGGCAGTCATTCCACTGGGTCATTTGGCGGATTCCAAGGCACAGTGGATTGACTGGTTAACTAGGTCCAAGTGTGGAATTTCTGAGCTTCCACGTGGCTTTATAATTCAGATGGTGAAGCACATGACACGTCTGGGCATACCGTTTCTATCACTGGTTCAAACCCAGCGGAAATCAAAATTGTTCACAGATTGGGTCACTTGTAGGGATTTTTATAATTATGAAAAAACTGAAGAGACTGGCCACAAAACTTAAAAGCGTATGCAAATTTATTGTGGACCGGTTCCGGAAAGCACCGCTTTACACAAACAGTCGCAGAGTTAGCGAACTATATATCTTATGTCCCCTTTTAACAAGGTCTTGAATCCTTCTTGCATGATTTTCACATAGGATTGTGGTACTCATCGTAATGAATACTGCATTTATTTCTGAAATAATTTAAGACGATGTCTCTGAGTTTTATGTGGGTTCCTTGTTGTCCTGTTTTATAATTCCTACAACTATACATTCTCGTAGAAACTGTATCATTCATCGTTTTCGTAAGAAATGCTTGATGCCTTAATGTTTCAGGGCGGAACGAAGTAGACGGTGTACGATCTTCCACGAAGACGTTGAGCAACGCGTAGCGATAAACCAATGATCCCAAATATTCAAAACAAGATTGGATCGTAATGCCACGGTGCTCAACAGTTTCGATCGACAGATTGTTTTCGGGGAATGGGCTACACTTTGCTGTTGAACGGGCCCAAAGAGCTCTTCCGAGCAGTCAGCAAGTTCAAAACAATGGAGACGAGCCGAGCTCCAAGAAAGGGGATGCATGCACCACTCAAGTAAAGTACAATGACCAACAACTGGCTATTCGCACAACCATCAAATTGACGTGATAAAACAAAATCGTCTAGGTCAAGGTCCAATTAACGTCCAGAAACAGGGGAGGCTGAATACAGAACGGTAACTATTTTGAGGAATGGGGTTGGGTAGAATTTTCATATGATTTTAGTTCAAAATTCGTTACAGACGGTACTCGAAAAACAAATCACTGATTAACCGAATGGTCATCAAAACAACTGTTTTTTTCGCCTGTGGTTTTTGTGGTATGCACACTTTTGTTCTCCAAAGCAATTCGAATGTCTTCAGGTTTCAAATTCCCCGTTCAACGTTTCAGTAGTGATATTGTGTCTGCCCGTGATCATTCCGTCTTGTTCATATTAAGCAAGACGGTTCGGCCACAATTCGTCCAGGACGTACTTTTCATGAGCAATTCGTCCTGGAGGTGGCAGTGGTCAGGTCCTAATTCTTGCTTGAGGGGACTTTCCACCGTAATCTCTCACTGATAGAAAGCTGTGCAAAAGTGTGCTAAGCACAGACTCACTTATGAAATGTCGTTTTAAGTTTCGTTTAATTCCTGCCCAGTCACTTGTCGTCAGCGTTCAAAGAGGCGCTAAAAGTTAAGATAATCCGAGTCTCAGAAATTGCTCAACTAGGCTAATCACACACGTTCATGTGGCCGATATGTGTAGAAGTGCGAATCGAAGCGGTAACTTCGTACAAAGATCCCCGCGGTACACTGGTTGTAAGCTTATACCATGAGATCCATCACTTTCGTAACCGTGGTTGTTCACAAGTACAAAGTTTCATGCGATGGAATTCATTCATCTCATACTGAATTAGGTCGAGGATGAAGTGTCTTAGGATGAATTACCTCTGGTCTGAATTAACTGGTCACATGCCAAACATCTTTTTCGAGTAAGGCTTCGAGTAAGTTGTACTAGATGGGGGTCTATAATGTTGTCATGTCTGGTGATGGAGCTCACGATGGCCTTATGACAATCTTACTACATTTCTGGCCATTCATACACTGTTCAATTAAAATATCCCCTTTAGCATGGAAGTATAATCGAAGCTTAATCTAGCTGAGCACAACTTTTGTAGGACGAAGTGAACAATAAGTTACAATATTTTTTATATCAAACAAGAAATACGGCTGGAATGCGAACAAGCAACCATTGGAACTACACCCAAAGTCCAATCAAATTATCAACCAAGTCCTGAGGGATAAGTTTTCAGACTTGAAACATACTTACGTCTTCAGCAAACGAAAAGTCGTTATTTTAGTGAGCCTGGGTCACATAATGGTAACAATGATGATAATACTCATAATCACAAAACTCGAGGAAAGGATAGCAAGCGACCACGATTGATTTTCTCTGGAAAGAACCGCCGATTTACTTTCGTGGTTAGTAAAAAATAAGAAGGCTTGGTTTGAACACAAATCGTGTTGAGTGACGGAAGAGGAGTAAGACCGAGTAAGTGCGAACGCGTGTGTACAGCGAACTAGTCAAAGATGTGTACCGTTATTCACAAAGATCTCAACAGAGTGACGAGCCGTCGTGAACAAATGACGTAAACTTGAACGAAAACGTCATTTCCTTGAGTATGCTGTGGTTGTTGGGGTGGGAGTTCCGACCGCTTCTTCTGAGATCTCCATAACGAATGAAAAGCTTGTGTAAATTACGTCGTAAAATGCCGGAATATAGCAAGCATCTGCGAATTCTTGGGGATCGGCTCATCATAGGCACGGAAAACGGCTCGCTCCGTACAGACTTGATTACTGGGTCTCGGGCAGATTTTACTTACATACGTGAACCGTGCCGCTTATCCTTCGCACACAGAGTCTTCCTCCGCGATAACGGAAAACGAATCTCCATTTGTCTTTTCAGATTGTTCGCGCCTGTTGTCCAACCTGTTATTGATTTTTTGCACCTCTCTACCACAGACAGCATATTGTGGGCGCCTGGCTCGGATTTGCATACTAGTTATGGTTTGTTATAATGTGTGTAAGGATTCTGAACAAATACTAAACTCACCCAATCTGTGACTGGAAGCCTCTACTAGCGTTCGAAATATTTCTTATCGCAGGGGCGCTTTAACGATGCTGTATGTAGATCACGCAGTGGTCGTATGGTGCGACCACATGTGCAGTTTGCTAGAGTGGCCGCAGGGTCGAGCGCGTAACGACTGTTGGATGTGTGACAGAAAGCTGGCGATCACGCATCTTCCTTTCGTTCATCTCCTAGCCATTAGTCCTCCTTTTTCATGCATTCTAAATCCTCGCTCCAGTGGTTGTAATCCTCATCTGTACAGACCGACTCGACTATTCGAATTATGCAGGTTATTTCAAGGGGCGTAAATTTCGACATATTCCAAAGTCATATGACCGTATGCCTGTAGAACACTTATTCTCATGTAGTTGTTCTGTCTTTAACTCCTACTGATGAACCGTTGCTTATCTGAAACAGTGGTTTCACTTGCGGTTTAGGGCACTATCATTAAATGCTTTATTTTAGGTGGCCATATTGACAGTAAATTCTCCTTTACGGCCTTTTCTTTGGATTGGAATCGGTTGCTTAGCTGACTAGTAAATCACCAGACGCTGGATGAACTTTGAAAGCAGTGTTCAATGTCCAGTGTATTGAAAGACGTTGACGGTAGTATAGACGTACCTGACCAGCCTGGTGACCTGCAGCATTAACAGGATGAAACATTTTGTGTGCAAGATGAAGTGATCAAACCAGCCTGACCAAATATTTAAGACGATCTGGATGATCCGTCTTTTACATTCCCGATCCGTTCTTTCTGTGCACTTCATAATAGGGGTGCTAACAGCCTGACTTCATGTCTCAACCGCCTACTGAAACTTCAGTCCTGTTATGTAGATTAATAAGCATGAAAACGACAGTCAAACAAATATACACCTAAGGACCAGCCGAAAGGTAATCGTCTGAATAGAGTGACATACTATTCAAGATTTGTGAAAGTTTTCGCTCCAAGCAGAGGGTCATTGACGGATAGTCTGCACTGTGTGGACCATGCTTTCTCAGACGAAAGGTAACGTCAGGTTCGTTTTTACTGCCTACCTAGAATATATGCTCTTACTATTTGCACAATTGTCGGGTATTTGTTATTTATCTGTCTTCAGGTAACGCTCGAGGCCGGTCAGTTTGCAAAGAATCTTCAGATAGCTCTGTAAAGTACACAGTCAAAGCCGAACAACGTCTGTTAGAGTCTCTTCTAGCCCATACGTAATTTTCAACATTTAGTTCATGTCCAATTTCTGTCTTTTTTGCCTATATATTTCAAGGGGGAATGCGACAACTGCGAATAATTACAAGTGAACCTAAATTTATAACAACCAAATTCCCACTGAAATTGATTTTCCAATCCTGAATCTTGTATCCAGAAACGACTTTCGATTAGTCCGTTACTAGATTGTCTGTTATGTTGGGGTTTGGATAATCAGTGAGTAGAATAAGTTTCCGCCACTGTTTCTTGGTGATAGTCATGCAGACCGGACAAGATTGCCTGCTATCTTTGATGTATGCATATCAATTTTCCCACAGTTGAAGTGTTTAAACATCCCACCCATTCCCGTCCATAGAGTGGGAGGTGAGAAGAAGATATGTCCACGGGTCGGTTAGGTGACTATCCTTCCATTTAAATCGTGGACAGCCTTAGAAAAAGCATCCTGCCCTAGATGGGTTCCGATTTAACTACCCTTGAGGACAACCTCACTGAGAACCTCATCCAATGAGGAAGAGTGTTTTGGTTCCACTGAATAAGGGAATGAAAACTAGTGAGGCAAATTGAAAAGGTCGATCGGTCAGGTCCATATCACTCAGATTGAACACAACTGAGACCTACATCTTAAGTGCCATAAACATTACAAATATCTAGAAGAATCAACGGAATAACGGTGTCGATATTAAAGGGAAAACCACATGTGAACGCTGAAGTCTGTACGATGCACTAAGCGAAGACGAACATGACCGGCTTTTCAAGGAAAACAACCCAATTGTTGCAAGGGATCTGCTCACGCACAAATCTCCTAAAGTAGTTAATGTGTTGTGTTTTTGGACGCTGTTGCAATAAGTGTTGGTTGGTCGGATCCCAAAACTGATATGGCACCAATTTGCGTTGGGTTTTGAATGAATCCGCAACTTTTCCAATGCTGTTGATAGATGATGCATCTAGGCGCAGTGAATACATGTTCTAGTGTTACAAGCTGAGTATCATTCACAAATGATTGCACTTTTCGCAGTCTGTTTATGAATAGATAAACTAGACTCGAGTATTGCTCTTGTCAGAGCTGTTCACTGGTTCAAATCCGTGTGACGACAATATTTGGACTCCCGCCACGCTTCCTTGAGAGAGCTGTGCTGACCACTGCGCCATTAACCTCACTTTAGCCACGTTCGAGTCACCATATTTCAACAGTCAACCACTCCTGACTGAGCAGTGCCCAATTTTCCCGATCGTCTACACAGGGGATACAATGATTGTCCTGTTAACTTCAACCAGTGGCTCTATCATTAGGAGCACACAGTGGAAGCACAGAAATTGCCAGGCTTGGTAGGCGAAAATTTGGTTACCGATACGCTGTTTGGGTTTCTGTTTGTTGCGAGTTGTACGTTACTCGGATCAGACAAGCATATGCACTGTGGATTAGCTCTATCGAAAACAAAGCCTCCTTTCAGAAGGGACCGGTTGACCTATGTGAATGTGAAAACTGTAATCGATTGTGAGTGATGTTCAAATTGCACCAAGCAGAAGATTTCACTTTTGGCTAAAGAGTCTGAACAAACAGATAATAAGAGACCAGTGAGTCCGTTTGAAGCAACTGTACGACTGTATCACACAGTATCCGGGTTATGACCTATGAATGCTGGTGATATAGGATCATTCAAGGTAAGATGTGCACAAAAACACTTAAGGCTTGTGCTGTATATCGAGCCTTCAAAATCTGAATGCAGTGAAATCCTCAAACAGTAACTTATTTGCAAATTAGTTGTGGCGTTTTGCTCAGACTCAATAGAGTCCGTATATCAGTGGTGATGTTAACAGCATCAACTGGAATTATGTAGAAACTCAGTGTGGCTCAAATTCCTCGATGGTACTAAAATTTCTGTATGATATGATAGCATAATTAGTATGTGTTTACTAGTCAAAACTTGTCGGAAGCACACGACCGGTTTTGTGGTTGTTGTAACCCACCAGGTATCCGTACCCGATGTACTCGGACTGCACATCTTATTTTGGGAACAGTAGATGATGAAATCCTCAAGGAGGTGAGGGTTTTGGTGAATTCTCGAGAAAGAAATCGCTTGTAAACTGTTCTTACGTAGTTTGTTGGATCAGAAATTCGTGGTTGACTATATAAGAGGCTATAGAAACTGATCTGCGTGTAGCAAACTCATTAGTGTGTTTATTGCTTGAAGTGCGTAAGGAACTCAGTTGGTTCGTTCACCTATGAGAGCTTTGGACAGTATATTCTGGTATGTAATCAGGTCCACTTTGCAGTATGTACTCTGTGGCTTCTGAAACGGAGGTAAATATCCTTTTAAATAAAAGTGGATTCCAAGAAAAATCTGTGGGAATCCCCGATGAAGCCTGTTTGGAGCAATTCCACACATGCGTCTTCAGTCGGTATGCCAACATATGCTGCATTTCTATGTAAACCCTTTCCTAGAATTGTCAGTGCTCCAGAAGCTTATCTTTGAAGTTAAACGAACAAAGCAATTAGCAAACAATTCTATCTGATTCTTCTTCTAGTATGATAAGATGGTGGTCTTGACAAAAGCGGTCGATGAACATCTGGATGAAAATACTGATCCTTTAAAAGAAACGTCGTAGTGATGGTCTTGTTCACTTTTGATCCAGCCATGTAAGACGTAACAGGAAGGGAATAATATGGGTCTTTCTTCAGTGAATCACAAGTTACTTCATCAAAGTTTCCAAACGAAACCGAGGGAATGTCTGTTACTAGCTTTCTGTAAAGAAATATCATGTTGGACGTCCCAATATTCTCGTGATGGCGGTTTCTGGTACGGCTTTCACTAAAACATTTACAGTAAGTTCGCAAAGCAGGTGTTCTGATCAACCGTAACTTCAGGTACTACAAACTTTCTCGTCGTTTAAGAGTAAAATGCGATAGCTTAACATACCGTGCGGGCTGTTGATTTATGCATTGAGTGAACGCGTTCCTTCATATTCACACAGCAATTAGGACACAGACAGGGAGTATATAGCATCAATCACCGAGGGTGTCCTCAACGTTAATTCAGACTGTCACGATTAACCTGTAACCCACTAGCGACGACCACCATCAAGAACAAAGCTCGAGGACAGTGCTTCGTTCCGAAAAGGACTAGGTGAAACGACTATTGAAATACAAAAGCTACAGTCGAGTTTGCGGACTGTTTGACTCATATCGATCACCTACTCATAAAATGACTTGCCAGATTGTGATGCCAAAGCTATCCATGTTTCCAAGGTATGTCTACTAATTGGGTCTAGTGGAGATGGTGACCAAGTGCAACCATAGGCGTACCATGTAGGCAAGACGGGTTGCATAAAATATTCAGTGAAGGTTGACAAAAACAGCATGACCTGGTCGCTGTGCTACTTGACGCCCCATCACTCAACCGCCCCGTACATCTTCAACGTACACCTGGACAGAGCCACGATACTAGTTAAGGTGTTATGTGCGCATGGAAGTAGGGACGGTACGAAGATCGGCTGCAGTTTGATCGGAATCAAACAGATGCAATTTCAGCCATCAGAAGGCGCTTTTATTCTCTACCACTGGTTATTTTCAGCCGACGTTTCCACATTGAATGCCCCCTAATCAACATAGTTCCCTTCTTGCTCAGTGTGTGTGCACGGTTTGACCAAAGTGACCGTACTTTGCCACCAACTCTAACACGTCGTGTTAAAAGTGCTCTGAGATCTGTGTCCGGCATGACCCAGGTGAACGTGGATTGCGTGGGCGATGTAGAGTACGAGCACGTTTGAGATGAGTCATTCTGTGTTCACAGTAGGCTGAACACGTTAATCTGATTGTACTTTAAAGGCAAGCCCGATAAGGAATCGGTCACACTGTTCAATCCTCGTTTCCTGTTCGATCTGTGAGATTTACGGTGAGGATATTTGGTTGGACTTGTCTGTAAACGCTAGGCTCTTAGACGATTGGTTGCAGTACTCGAGAGGAAGGAAATGATGTGCCATACAAGAAAAGCTATTAGTGTTGGTCACAAATTAACTCACAAAATAGACTGTGCTCGTAGTTTTCAGTGGATGTCGATTTGGCATTAATTTGTAAGGTTGTTCTATAAAAGACACATTTGTGAAAAATCCAGGCTTTGGCTAGATTCGAATCAGCGACAGAAGCATCATGCCTAAATGCGGCAACTTAGACTACGAAACCATGCCGGAAGCCCAAAAATGTCATATGTGTACTCAGTCAGCTACCCGATCCGGTGCGTCATATGGAATCCACCAACCGATTAGATGGATTGACTGTCTAAGCAGGGTTTTTTAATTAGCTCACGCTGGAATCCATGTACGCCGCCAATGGGCACAGAAATTTCATAACCACCAAACTAATTAACCTTAATATCGCTCGCTGCGTAGCTCACTTAATACAGCACATGCTACGTCTGTTTCTGCCCCTGGTCCGAATCGAGTCAAAGTTCAGATTTTTTCCCGATTGTCTTCTCTAAATTATTAAATTTGGCAAGCTACTTATCAATAATAAAATTTGTACTGTGCAGCCTGTATGAAGAAAGTGTATGTATCTTGAATGTAAGGGGTGTATGTAAGACTAGGAGAGGCAGACAGCTAACATTGACGATGCTCAGTTCTGGTGCACAAAAACATGAACCAAATAATGTGGTTCTTCCGATAAAAGAATTGGCTACTGCGATGTTACAATATCACACTCCGAAACTAAGAGTTCAGTGTTGCTTGAGTTCTCTAAGACGGCACTATTTAAATGAGAACTTGTTTGTCGAAAACTTTCCACTGCCGATTCGTATTTTATGTATTGTCTTGGCACAATTTCAAGTACTTTCCACCCCTAGAACCATTAGTCAAAATAAGTGGGTCGTAAACACTGTATCACTTGCATGGCATGAGCGGCATTGTTGAGATGGTATATGCTTGGTGTTTGTGCAACCTTGAACTCATCATCAGTCTTAAGATTCGCTGTACGAAACGCAGCCGTCTGAAGCTCGAACACAATGCACCGGAATGAATAGTAACTATTGCTACAGCTCACTGTCATTTTGTTCACGCGGAAGCCGGGTAGCACAGAACGACTGGGGTTCACTATCTCTGGAGGAAACATGCTTATCCAAGCCAGACGTTCTCAAACCGTCACTGGTGACTGATCGAGACGTACTTCACCACTGGTGTTTGACATAGTCTCGAATGCGTCTAGGATACAATTATTGTCAAAACGGGTTAGATGGAAGTTGATACATGTGACATCCCCCAGACACCGCGTTACACGTTATACACCTTAAACCTTAGTGGAAGACTTGGTCAAACAGATAAGCACGCATAATAACCCGCCATGCAACCAGTCTAGTTCCCTGAACGAACTCTCTAAAACTGGACAACATGACAAGTCATATTGCCTTGTCATTTTTTTGAACAAGCCTTTTCTTATGGTTTCAGGAATATGACATTCCACGCCACACCTGAATGAGGTCATGACACTGACGTATCGATGTTCCAAAGATGAAAGTTTCACACTCAAAGTATTCGTAGGCAGTCATGTTACAGTGAAACCGCCCCGGTGATCACTCTTGAACGGAACCCGGGAAGTCTCATATGAGTACGTTGGAGTACAGTTAAGTCATCAGAGCTCTCATATAAAGCTGTATAGGTCAGTCCCAGATGATCTTCAGTAGTTCAAGTTCGCTACTGATTAGGAATGTTCTAGAACCGAAAGCAAAATTTAACCAGTAGGTATCCACTTGGAGTAGTGATCGTGACTGTCCAGCCATGTCCAGTTGCGTTCTTAGTTTGGCTACCAGCCCAATCATGTTAGCAGCACTCACGATTTATGAACACAGACAGGTGGTCTGTTGCATCCGCTTGACAGTGCCTCGTTGAAATGCTGGAGTCGATTATCTGTGGGACTAT